>KL286502.1:15615-35943 GCA_000699545.1 Podiceps cristatus | reverse complement strand
GTTTAACCCCAGCCAGCAACTAAACCCCACATGGCTCACTCCACTCGCTCACCCCACCCCCACCCCATTTGGGAAGGTGGGGAGAGATTCGGAAGAGTAAAAGCAAGACTCTTGTAGTTTGAGACAAAGACAGTTTAATAAGTAAAGCAAAACAGGGAATCCATTCCCTACTCCCCGTGGGCAGGCAGGAGCTCAGCCATCCCCAGGCAAGCAGGCCATCGCACACGGGGGTTACTTGGGAAGACAAACGCCATCACTCCGAACGTCCCCCCCTTCCTCCTCCTTCCCCCAGCTTTCTGTGCTGAGCATGACGCCATATGGCATGGAATACCCCTTGGGTCAGTGGGGGTCAGCTGCCCTGGCCGTGTCCCCTCCCAACTCCTTGTGCCCACAGCCTCCTCGCTGGGGGGGGGGTGTGTGTGTGTGAGTGTGAGAAGCAGAAAAGGCTCTATGTGAGCCCTGCTCAGCAGTAACGAAAACATCCCTGTGCTAGCAACAGTTTTCAGCACAAATCCAAAACACAGCCCCACACTGGCTACTATGAAGATAATTAACTCTATCCCAGGCAAAACCAGCACATTTTAATTCTAGTTTTTAGCATTATGCATTATAAAAGGATAGTGCCTTCCCGCTAGAACACCCAGGAAAGAAGGACCACTGGATGGCCAATTGAAAGAGCAGGTCTGTCTCTAACGAGGGTTAGCTGGTCTTATTTCCCTGATTAGCTAATTGCTATCACAGGGGCAGCAGGGCTGTATATGAGTGAGTGAGGTCCCATGCCAGGTCCCTTGACACAGGCATGTGTTTTGGAGAGAGGCTGGGAAAGGTGGTGATTCCACATTTGCTCTGCCAGAGGGATTATTCTAGGGAGGGAGAGGTTTTCCTTTCTTTTTTTTTGTTTTTTTGGTCTCATTTTAATGCTGTACCTCTGGTAAACCTCTGCCATGAAGCCTTTGCCCCCCTTGATACTTCTGGCCCTGCTCCTGGTGCCCTGGGCATGGGGACTGGCTGCTGGCAGGCAGGCTCCTGGGGCGATGCTGAGGTCCCGCTGCGGTGCTGCCCTGGGGGTGAGTGATGGGAAATGGGGACCTGGTTCCCTGTAGGAAACTCCCTTCTTGAGTGCAGCGTCCTGCCTGCTTACCAATCCTTCTCTCCTCTGCATGGTCCCTATAGATTAAAGCACAGCTGGGCTTTGCTTGCTGTGTTTTGGGGGTGGATTTGTATTGCCTGTGGTCTAGCAGCATAAATCAGATTGTGCTTTTGGAGGTAGGGAGGGGTGAATATTTATTATCATGTGGAAAAAATGAGGTGGCATAGGGGCTTGGTCCAGGTGCAGGCAAAACCCCAGGGTACCAGGACACAGTGGGTTTGGTTCTCCCTTCCCACCAGGCTTGGCCTGGGCTCGCTCTGAGCAGTGTCACAAGCATGGGCAGTGGTACTTGGGTCTGCAATGAGACTTTCTTCTCTTTAAAGGCATGTGGGTCCCCTCGGGAGTATCAGACAGTTAAACCAGGTAAGTGTTAATTCTCAGACTGGCCTCTTTTCTTTTTTTCTTTTTTTTCCACCCTGAATAAATCCTCCCTGGAATTTGTTGGGCACATCCAGCCATGGAAAGCCAGGAGCATCAACCTGTCCTCAAGGTGGTGTGGGGAGGGAAGGGGTTATCAGGTGCTGGGGAAGGGAAAAATCAGTGCTAGTGTGGGAGATAATGTGTGTTGCTATCTTATAGCTGCCGAACTCCTACTGCAGAGCAGGACCCTGGAGGCAGGAGCAATGTGCTGTAGCAAATCACTGTTGGGCAGCAATTAAGACAAATAGCAAAAGTTCAATCCAAACTTTAATTGTGCTCCTGTAGGGTAAACCTCTTGCTAGCTCATGGTTCTTCTAGTGTTGAGACGGCAGTTTTTGGAAAATACCATATTTCTTCCCACCTGAAGGAAGGTGTTTCTGTCTTTGAGGGCTAAATTAGCTACGGTGAGATGCTAATGTTGCTCATCCTGCTGAGGCTCTGAGGACTTCTTGCTTGGCTGAATCCTTTAAAGCAAAGAGGCTGAAAATGCCTTCAGGAGAGCATTACCTTCCGGGTGTACAAACAACAAACGTTGCCTGTGTGCTGAAACCAAGCATAATAGCACACTTGCTGCTTTTGTAACTTGTCCTGATGTAGTAATTCCTTGAGCCTTTAGCTTTGATCCCTAAGTAGCCCAACCCTGTGGCTGAGAACCTGCCTCCCGGGGACAAGTGGCACCCACTGCATGGCTGTGCTGGGACCTCTGCGCTCCTGCATGGCTGTGTTGAGGAGGCACTCGATGCACAAGCGTGTCCTGCTCTGAGGAGGTAGTAGTGGAGGTGCAGCCTGGCTCTCTGTGGGGCAAGAGGCGGTGGTAGCCAGGGCTTCTCCAGCTGCCCCCAGCCCTCTGAGTACTCTGGCATGGCACATACTGGTGGGGTGAGCACTGGTGGGGAGGAGGTTTGGGGCAGGTTGCATGTGTGGGTGGAAACAGTCACTTGGACTGGAAGGGATGGCAGTTTTAGGTTCACTCTGGGCTGGTGCATGGCCCAGGTGGCCTCCTCCCCTGGACCCCAGGACCTGACAGGGTTACCTGCATGTTCTCCTGCTGATGGGTTTGCATGTTGCTTTGCAAATGGGAGTGGGATGTAGCAAAATGGGGAGATAAAGGAGCTTGACAATAATTACTGGATATAAGGACTAGTGACTCTTTCTGGGAAGCAGAGATGGAGGAAAACTTGAGGTTGTTGCTGCTTGTCTTCCAGGGTCAGGTTTTCCTTGGATATCAGCATACGTGCCTATAAGAAGCTGCCACAGAGTCCTGAAGGGCAAGTATGGGGAGTTTTCTCCTCCAGCATACTGTGGTGATTCCCCAATAGACTTTTGGTGCAACTGGACAATCTGGGCAGGCTCCAGAAAGCATATCATAATTTATATTCAGGGCTTTGTCACTAAGGAGGGTTGCAACAAAAATGAGGACAAAATCCTGTTTGAAGGAGTTTCTTCACTGGTGGAAAACAGTGTGGTTTATGCTTGCTGGAAGAAGAAGATCCATGTTTTTGCCACCTTTGCTCGGGCTGTCCACGTTGTGTTGCTGAAGAGGTATTTGCCAAACTGCAGAGACACACAATTTGAAGGGAAGTACTACATCTTCCAAGATGATGGTGAATCTTCCTTCAGAAATGTTATTTCTGAAACTCCTGCTCTGAAACTACCAAAGCAAAATAGTATTTTTCAGCCTGGATGGGCTGAAGACCTTAGAGATGTGCTTGGCTTTGCAACCACACACAGCACCGTGACCCTTGGCGAGACCATGGTGTTGAAGAGTGGGTCGTTGCAGGGAAGAGGGAGCATGCTGGGTACTACGGCTGTGGGAAGTCCTGTTAAACTTGTCCCGTATGAAGATGCAAGGACACAGCTTCTGGAAACAAAAGCTCCTCGTGTGCTGGGATCTGACCTGCAAGGAGGTCTGAGACACTGCGAGGAAGCTCAAGACAGAGGAACACCTAGGGGCATAATCCCCACTGCAGCACAGGATACCGGGAGTCAGAGTCTCCCCGTGCGTGGGGACATCGCTGTGGGTTTTGGTTATACGCACAGGCTTTCAAGTGTGCTTTTGGAAACTCCTTTGCTCGGTGCCTTGCGGGTAGTGGAGCCTCTTGTGCAGCCAACAGGTGTGGGCCTGGAGAGGAGGCAGTCTGTCCTGCACCCTACCCCGAGGCCAAAAGATCTGGGAGACCTACAGTTCCCTATTAAACCAACACACACAAGTTGCCTGGACTTGGCTGCACTCTCACAGGCTTTATCCCCTAGCAGAAGAGAAAGCAAAGAGAGCAGATATACCACCATGTATCGAGGGCTCAGCACAGTCAGTTTAGAGAAGGATGAAAGCCATCCCCAGTCGAGTGTCCTGGCTGATGATGCAGCGAGCAGTGATGCTGACGGCCTTGCAAGGGGCCTGATGCCCAGCCTGAGTAGCCCATATGAAGTGGTAAATGGGGATCGCTCACAGCTTCTACCCGAGAGAAGCCAAAGCAGTTTTGGGGATTTGTCCATGACTCAACCTGAGTTGGGAACAACTGGCCTCCAACATATGAAGCTCATGGGCATTTCCTCCACAGAATGTTTTAGGGGAGTTGTCGAGCAGAAAACAGTGTTGTATCCTATGGCACCATGGAACATCCTCCCAGAGCATCCTCATTTGTGTGGCCAGAGCAGTCATGTCCTGCAGTCAGCCCCTACAGACCCTGGGAGCTTTCCCCAACATGCCCAAGCACACAACTGGCCAGCTGCTGAGAAAGCTTGTGCGCCTTCCTTGGGTGTGAAAAGCTGCCATTACCGAAGTGATGGAGCTGCATGGCCAGGCCTGGCTGTACCCCCTCTGCCAACGGGGCTGCAGCATGCTCCCACAGCCGTATCCACCCTAGGGACAGAAACAACCCCTGCACTAGTGGTCTCCTGTGCAGAACCTGTCCCTGCAGACTTCAGCTCTACCGACTTCACCCCTGAAGCATCTCTTCTTCCAAAAGTGGAGCCTGTGTCCAGCACTGTCTTGACCCCACTGGCAGCTTTGGATTTAAACCCTGCCAGCCTCAGGCGAAGGGCAGGTGTTTCACTGGCTAGCCCAGGAGGACAGGAGATAGTCTCCTCTTCCCCACCTTGCCATCCATCAGTAGCCTCCAAACCAGGCACAGATGAGGCCCCTGGATGTCTTGGTTCCGTGATGCAAAAGCTGGCGCTGGGGGAGGTGAGTGGCCAGCAAGGAGAAGCCTTAGCCCCTGCAGGCTTGCCGGCTGGTGGTCCCTCTCCATCTTCTGTCACCCATCCAAAGCCTAGTGTGGGGCTTCCTTGGCCTGAGGACCATGTGAGCAGTGGCTCTGGGGTGGCACCAGCTTCCCCGCCTGGCACCTGGGCAGGGAGGAGAGAGGAGCGTGTGGTACCTGTGCAGCATCGGGGCATGGCTGCTAGTGACAAACAGTCTTCTGTCTCCATCCTCAGGGGATTTAAAATGCAGAAACCCACAGAAGGTCTCCAAGTGGGTGCACAAGAGCAGGGAAATGTCTCCTTCAGTGCCACTCCTGCGCACCCTGGTCCTCCTGTAGCCTGGCAGGGAGAAGCACTGGCGAGAGGCCAAAAGTCTCAGGAACCCTCTGATGATCCTGTGTCCAGAAACACCCAGATGCCAGGAGGACAGCAACAGAAACATGCTGGTAGGTCTCCCAATGCTTCATATCTTGCTGTAAGCCATCTTTAGAAGGCAGAAGTACTTGGTGGGGGCAAGGATGAGGCTGTGTCTATCATTTGCAGTCCCAGCCTGGCAAGCATAACCCAGCTGTCTGGGGAGGGGAGGGCTTCCCACAAAGTGATCTTGTTGGCCAAGCCTCTGTTGGAAGCAAACCCATGTAATTCAAGCTGCCAGAGGCTGGATGGGCTGCAAAGGGCCAGACCCCTGCAGAGCAGCTGGGGCTCAGGCTCAGCCCTGATTGCAGAGCTGAGATGTAGCTCTGGGGGCTGAAACTGTAGAAATCTTGCAGCAGGAAAGGGTTTTAAGTGGGGCCTCTTTTGTGGCATTTTGCAGCATTCCCAGGAGTGCAATATCCATGTCCCGGTGCATACAATACCTGTTGACTATACATTTCTTTTCTGATGTGTCAGAGCTAGGACCGCCCTGGGCAATGGAGTACTTCCCTGTCAGGAGCTGCCACATTGTCTTTTGGAATGGGTCTGGGATGTTTTACCTGCCGCTACATGCTGACATTAAAACCAACATCTGGTGCAACTGGACCATTTCGGCAGACTCCCAGAAGCACATTGTCATCTACATCCAGGGATTCCAAGGGAGGAATGGCTGTGGCAAGAATCAGGACAAGATAATCTTCCAGGGGGTCTTGTCAAGCGTGGAAACCAAAGTGGTGTATGCCTGTCACAACCAAGGCACTCTGATCTTTGCTACTCAAGCTACTGCGGTCCACGTGTTGCTTCTATCAGGGAGTGGTTCCCTAAGCCATGAATATGGACACTTTAAAGGACGATATTATGTATTCAAGGACTCCGAAACTGTGGGTTCTTCAAAGGATACCATAGCTCCCCAAGAGCCTGTCCAGGAGGTCTCCAAAAAAGAGAGGTGGAGGACAGCGGTAACAAAAGCTTTATTGCCCATGCTGAGAGCCTCTCCAGGCCCATCAGGTGCACCTGTTGGTGGCAGGATCCAACCTGAGCTTGTGAGCCCAGATAAAGAGGCTCGACACCCTCCCAGTCGCATGGAAGATGCTCAGTCTGGTGCTAACCTGAGCAAGCTTGACCTGAATGAGTGTGGTCAGCTGCAGGATGAAACAGAGCTGGAAAGGAGCCTTAAGGACAGTGACACTGAGGGCAGAGAAACCAAAGATGATGTGTTGGTGGAGCAGTCTCCAGCTGGGCAAGATGCTGGGCGTAAAGCTGAGCTGCCTGCTTTGGAGATTGCAAAGGGGGATGCAGAGCTGGTGTCTGCTCTGGTCACCGTAGCTCCATGCGGCTCAGCAGGTGTCCCTCCCTCAGAGGTGCCCAGCAGCCTCATAGGGGTGTCTGCCAAATCATCTAGCCTGGATCAGGCCAGTGACAGCGGGTCAGAAGTGGTCACTGCTGCACATAGCATGCAGACGCCAGTGCTGGAAGAGCCACCACTAAACATGAGTACAAAACCTTATCCTCTCGACCCCTCTCCTGGTGTGACTGCTGAAGATGTGGTGTCTCCAGGAGAAAGGAATGAGGAGCTCCTTGGTAAGGTGTTCCTTGGGTTATTTGTGGCTGAACTGATGCCTGACACAGTTCAGTATCCATTTTCAGTGATGCACCACTGTCTTAAGAGTTTTTATTTGTAGATGTGACTGTCACCTTCAGTTCATCCATGCAGTAGCACTCTTGACTCCTACTGTATCCAAGGTGGTACTTGACAAGACGGGATTATCTGTTGTGACATGGGCATCTGTGGGCTGATGCCCCTCTTCACAGGGACAGGCTGTTTCCTACTCCAAGTGTTCCAGATGGTCCATGGAGGACTTGGCCTTTATACCCAAAGCGGAGTGTGAATGCCTATCTTTGTGTTAAGCAGCTCTGTTTTGCAGTGATTCCTGTGGCTCTCGCCTGCCATGATGCTCCTAGCTGTGATAGCTGAGTTTGAGCTTCAGAAATCAGAGCAAGAAGCAGAGTTGGGGGGGGAGGCTCTTGTCTCCTAAGAGAGTTTAGGAGCTGATGGTAGACTTCTTTTACAGAAATATTTAGCCACTGATATATATTAACTTCTGCTTGAAGGTGGAAAAGTTGATGTGTTCATTTAGTCTTTCCTCCAAATTATTCTTGTCCCCCCTTAATTGTAGATGTGGCGAAGCTCTTTTGCAGTTGCTGGTACGTAATACAGAAGGCCAAAGCTTCTTTTCTTCACTGGGGCTCTGAGGCAGCTTTGGTTGCAGGAGCTCTGTTGGCTTCAGAGCGAACACTTCATCCACTTCCAAAAATGGAAATGAGGTTTATTGGAGTGATTTCTTTCTAAAGAGCATTTCCCACTGTAGAGAAGAGTAGATTTAGAGCTTGATATTTAACTTCAGTACAAGGAATGTAAAAAGGAGTGACACATGGCACTCTTCTTACAATGTGACAGGTACCTAGCATACTTTTTCCCTCTAACCAGCATGCTGAGGAATAACCAGCCTGATTCTTTCCCTTGCTCTGACAGATCTGTTTTCTGCCCTGGCATCTCTGGAGAATGACACGGCACTGCAATCCCAGCACCATCCTGGAGGTGAGCGATGCAAAGGGTTAAGCATGTCTTAAAACACTGCCCTAAGTTCAGTGTGCTGATTGGAGTTGTGCATGGACATCATCTGCTCGTGAAGTTTAGAAAGCAGTGGAGGGTGCTTCTGATTAGTAACCGCTTCAAAGATTTTTAAGATATGACTGCAATCCCACAGTTGTGCTTTGGCCACTTTGTACTTACCCTGGAGAACCCTTAGTTCAGATGCTAAACCTGACATAAACGATGGTTTGTTTGAGTTCAAGCATTACTTGCTGGCTGTTTAAAGAAGATTTTTCTAAGGTGAATGAGTCTCACTTCCTCAAATATACTCCAATGTGTGTCTCATGACTACCTGGAGGAGAAACCTGCAGGAGTCCTGCTCCTCAGACCAAAGGGAGGTGTAAAACCTGCTTATGGGAGTATTAGCAACAAAGCAGCACAATACTACTCATGGAAACAGCTTGAAAAAGGAGTCAATACAGAAGGAGCTTGAGGTCTCAACAGGAGAAATATTGCTGAATAAATTGGCTTTAAACAGCAGACTCTGGCAAATCTGTGCCAGCCTGGATTCAGCCAGAACACAGCAGTTTATCTAAGCTGATCCCAGAGATGGGTGAGAGAAGTGGGCTTTTAGACTCCATCAGAAATTACGATACCTTTGGGAAAGATAATAGCTAAAGAAATGTGAGTGCAATCAGATACATATTAATGCTTTGTATACTTTTTGCTGAAAGTATACAAAGCACTGAGCCTTAGCTAAGGTTTGTTTTCACCTGTTACTCAACTTGTACCACCTGATGTATAACCTCTGGAAATACTCATGTGGCACTGACTTGCACAAGCATGTCCTTGTGTAGCTGTTCTGCTATTGTTGATGTTTAAGGACTAACTTATTTAAGGAGCCTATTTGTGTTATGTGGAGTTAAACATGCTAGGATCTTATGTCTTCTGGTAGATGTGCTGTTTGAAGTAACTATTAAAATCAGACCCAAGGACTGGATTCCTCATGGTGGGCGTGAGTTCAGAAAGGGTCTTCTTGAATCTATGAAGAACCATGTAAGTTTGGGTATGGGGAGGAAAAACAAATGTGATGTCCCAAATCTTCCACTGGAAGAGAGTATGTTGTGCCCTTCGTTCCAGGGATTTTCTGTTAAAGCCGCATGATGAACCAGCATCTGAGTCACTTGCACTGGTTGTCATCTGAGGCCGATGCCCTGGCAGGGTGCCTGGCCGCAGTGGCTGGCATTTAGCTGCTGCAGCCTTTCAGAGCGCCGTGCAGTGTAAAAACACATGGAGACAGGGATACAACCAACTGGGGGCTGTAACTTGCCTCTGGAAATGGGGTGGGTTGTAAGCCAGAGCCTGAAGAGGGCAAGTGTATGAGCACTTTCTTTCAGGGCTGTACCTAAGCTTCTTTTCTGGGATGAAAACTGGAGCGGGTACAGGGTTTGGCCTGCTGCCTAGCCTAGAAAGCCACCATCTACCCACTGCTGCTCAGTGATGGTTTAGCGCCCAAACACTTACCTCGGGCTACTGTTGCTCTTTCTCTTCCCAAATTACCTTGTGTGTCTGGGGGAGTTGAGCTGAAGCTAGGAAGATGGGAGAAATTAGTAGTCTCCTAGAGAGAGGCCCAGAGCACTGGGCTATGTAGATGCAGAGCTTAGGGCCAAAGTTTAGTGGTGGACTTGGCAGCGTTAGGTTAGTGGTTGGACTCAGTCTTAAAGGTCTCTGCCAACCTGAACAACCCTAGGATTCTACGTGTCCCGAGCGGTTTGTGAAGGGGAGAGCAAGGTGGGGAGGCAGACAGAAGAAACTGCTTGCTGCCATACTCCTGCCCATCAAACATCAAATCAGCGCTGGTCACTCTGTTCCTTTGCAGATCCAGGACAACCTGAAACTTTCTGCGAACAGAGTCAATGAAATAAAGTTAAAGGAAATCAAAAGGTAGGGTTAGTGTTGTGCGGCTGGCTCAGCGGGTGACTCTGCTATAACCTGAAATGCTGCTTGGATATCAGTGTCTTGGGTTCTCATTCTCCTTCCCCGGGCAGAGACACAGCCTCGCTCCTCTCCCATGATCCATAACTTGTTGTGAAAGAAGGGGGGGAAAAAAATTTTTTTCTAGAGGAAAAATGGTGAAAATGGATGTTTAGTGCTGGCTAGGGCCTTTACAGGTCTAAGACAGATTTAAACTCTGGAGAAAAGAGGGATCCTCATACCTGCTGTGATGACTGTTGGAGAAAGCTGTGAGCTGTCAGCAAGTTCCCTGCCACACTTGGTCAAGGATGGCCTGGGGCTGCGAATTGCCACTACAATTTCCTTTACACAAGTATCTAGTCACTTCAGCCTAGCTCCAAGTGAGGAGCTGATACTGGGCTTTCCTTTTTCCCTTGGTCCAAGTGCAAAGCTGTCTCTTGTCACAAACTTCGCAAGAGCCTGCAGCAGCACTGTGGGAGGTCAAAGCAGGCTTTCAGAGATGGGGCTGGCGGTGATGCTTTCCTCCTGCCTCACCCCGGGCTCTCCCCTGCCCGCAGGACAAGCGGCACCGACCTGCTGCTCACCTTCTGGCTGCATCTGAAGCCGGAGGAGAGAAACGTGTCTCTGCTCCTGCACTCCCGGCTGGAGGAGCTGCTTGGCACCTCAGTAGGAGCAGAGAAGCTGCAGCTTGTTTCGCTATTTGTTGAAGGTGGGTGTTTTGCTTTTCTCTGGGATAAACTCTATTATGCCAAGCCTGATTCAACTTACAGCATCTGTTCCCCCATTAGATGTGAACGAGTGCAGCGCTGGGGTTGACCTCTGTGGGGAGGAGGCGGAGTGCTTCAACGGTGTGGGCACATACCTCTGCCGCTGCAAAAAGGACTATGAAGATCATTCTCCCACCAAGTCCGGCACCCTCTGCATCCGTGCTCCCCGCTCAGGTAGAGGACAAAGTAGTGTCTCTGCATTCTCCTGCAGCTGGGTGTCTTTCTCGTATGGGAGTCACTTGTGCAGCATCACTCTTGCCATGTGTAAGCTGGCACGAGCACGTGGGGGTGAGGGGCTCTCTCCTTGACTGGGGTCCTACCAGCTGTGCCTCTGCTAATGTGCGTTGCACCTGGTGCTTAAAAATGACACTGCTACTGGTGTGGTGGCTTCGTATGCCTGGTGTGGGAAGCAGATATACCACCTTTGCAAGGCAGTTCCTAGCTGGTTGTCTCCTTAGGCTTCCTCGTTTGGCTTTGGGAGCTGCTCTTTGGGAATTGTTCAGATATGAATGGACTGGAGGCAAATATGATCCTTTTGGAAGCTGAGGGGAGAGAGGAAGAGTGAGGCTTAAGCAGCGTATGTATTTAAGTTAGGAGGAGAGTTTATACTCAAAGGAGAACTGGTCTTTCCCCGACTTCAAAGGCATCGGCTTTCAGAGGTTAGCCTAGATGTGCATCCAAGGAGTCACCGGCATCAGTTAACTGTGTCAGGTTAATGCATTGCTGCTCATGGAGTGTAATTCAAGTGTGACATCTAGGTTCCCAAAGGCTCTCCTGAGTGGTGTCTGAAAGTTTTAGGGAGTGCCATTATTTCTGGGCTCCTTAATACAAGAGACATGGACATACTGGAGAGAGTCTAACGAAGGGCCACAAGGATGAGGAAGGGACTGGAACATCTTGGTGTAAAGCTCAGACTCCCTGGGAGCTGCAGCCGCTGGCACCTGGAGCATTTAGCAGGTGGTTAAATACTGGTAACAGCCTGTGGTGTTTGCTACTGTGCTCTGACCACTGGCTGTGTTGGCACTTCCAAATACAGCCTTTCCCTGAGGCTTAGCCCCTCTTTCCCCAGTCTGCTACTTTCCCTCTATCAAAGTTAAATCTTGGCACGTGTGAGGCTTTATTTCCCCAGAACTTCTGCATCTTCTGGCCTTGGCAGCTCAGAGCTTGTTGCTATAAGCAAAGTGTGGGCAAGGGTGATTTATGAGTTACCTCTGCTGTAACTGATGTCATCCTCAAACTTGGTCACCCTTCAGGGTGCCCTGTGGTCTCCTGTCACACTGTGTGGGTCTTGGTGAGAAAGATGTTGATGGTTCTAGTGTTTACCCCGTGCTCCCCTGATATGATTGATGCAAGGCTAAGCAGATGGCATGCGGTGCTTGACTATAATCAGAGCTGGCTAATCTAATCTTGCAGAGTAATGGGGCCTCCCAGCCTGAAAACCACCAGTATTTTGCAATATTTACTCAAAACACTGCTGCTGCTTTACCAAAACTACTTCTCATCCCTGCAGCACTGGAAGTGGCTTAAACCTAAATGTGAGCTTGCAGCTAAATTACATTTCTCATCCATCCCCTCAGCTTCAAATTCATTAACCAGTTGTGCAGTCTAAGCCTGTCCAGATCACCTGCATATGGTGTTATATTCATATATAAATAATTTTATAAAAACATGTTTATCCCCTGGGTCAAGGAGAGGGTCCCTTCAGGACTAACTGGGAATGGTAGCGGGTCTTCTAGCCTCCACATAGCTGCACACGGGTTTGGCAGTGGCTTTGCTCTATTTGGGCTGTGCTGGGGTAGCACCAGCCCCGTGCTGCTCCTGCAGGCTGGCTCTCGGTCTAAATATTTCTTTGTGATGGAAGTTTGGGAGAGATGCGCTGCCCCAGAGGTGGCTGTGAGGGTTTCTGGAGGGCAGCAGGGGAGATGTTGACCCTCCTGGAGGAGCACCCACAGCTTCAGGTCTTACCCTGGAGCATTGCGGTCATGATGTGGGGGAAACTGAGGCAAGCGGGACGAGGCCATGGCCGTTCTCTTGCAGGGATCAGCTTCTTCCTCCGCCATGCTGACATCCTGCCTCCCGGGTGGGGGCAGCCATTGTGGCCGGCCTGGCAATGCTGGTGGCTGCTGGTGCCCTGTGCAGGACGGCCAGGTGGGGACAACACCCCAGGAGGAACCTGAGCCCTGAGGAGCCACCAGTGAGGGCCGTGGAGGAGCCGGCAATGGAGCTGCATGACCTGGGGGAGTGCCTGCGCCTTGACCCCTTCCAGCTGAAGCTGCGGGCCAGGCCCCCAGAGTGGCTTTGGGGTGCCCGGGCCCACCCTGGCCAGGCATACCGGGTCTTCTTGGAGCAGTCCCCCCAGGTCTGAGGGGGCCCCAGGGCTCCCCCAAACCCCCTGTGCATCCTGGTCACCTGCACAGTCAGTCCTGCCTTCTCCAGCCAACACAAGCCACTGTGTGCAAACCCATCTGGTGTGTTTTATGGACCATGACTATCCCACCACAGTCTTCCTTGTCTTGTCATTTATTTTTTTTTAATATTTGTTCAGCTTGCAGAGTGAAGTGCTTGCTTGCACTGCTGTATGTCTTCTCCTGAGTTAATCTGCTTGAGAGCTGCACAGAACTGTGAGCACATGGAAATTAAAATATTTTATTTCCCTTTTTCCTTAAAAATATATAGGATTTGGTGCTTAATTTAAGAAATTAAAGATTATTCTTGCACCTGTGCTTGGTGCTGCCTGCTTTCCCCTGCCCCAAAGGCAGAGCTCTATGGGAAGCCCTGAGGGTCTGGGCGGTTTCTTCCAGCCTGGCTGAGAAACCTTGACTTAAGGTTTTTGGGATACTCCTGGTCAGGGTCTGGCACAGGCATCCCCTGTCACTGAGCAATGGGGATGGTGTTTTTGGTACTTACATGAATGTTGGTTATTGACATGCTGGCTGCAAAAAGCATCACCACCACCAAAATCTTCCTGGCTGGCAGTAAAGCACAGTTGTTTCCCCAGCTGCAGGTTTGTAACTTCTCTGTTTAATACAGGGCTTTTAAAAATGTAAATAACTGTATTTCCCCCCCCCCTTTGGGAAGATGTGTGAATGGTGTGGTGGCAAATGTCCCACTGGAGGGCACTGTCTGCCACCAAAAACCCAGCAAGGGTGGCTGCTGCTGCAGAGCTGTGCCCCTGCGCTGGCCTGGGCAGGGGTTGCCAGATGTGGGGCACAGCTGGAGCTGGGGGTCCCCGAGTGAACCAGGACCAGTTAGTACAGCTCATGGACGGTCTCTTTGCACTTGCTGACCGGCTTTGGTCGAGATATGGGCTGAACGAAGCAGCTTGCACATATGTGAGCCCAGCTCAGCTTTTGTTCTCCAGGGTGAGCTTAAAAGGGCTGGAAAAGGCCCTGCTGTGCTTCTCTGCAGGGAAGGGGTGAGGATGCTGGTGAAGGAGGAAGAAGGGGACCTCAGAGATTTCCCTAGAGTAACTCCTTTCTTTCCTTTCTACACCCCCGCCCAAGCAATTCCTTGAAGCTGTTGAATCACAGGAGAAGCAACATTTATGGTGAGGCCTTTTCTCCTGTGTTCCAAGTGCATAATCTAAAAGCAAGATGACTTATAAATATTTAGAAAAAACCCAAAGTTTTCACAAGCCTCATCCTAGAAACATTGAGAGGAATCACCTTATTTTTCTAAGCTGTCTGAATGTCACCTAGAAAAAGAGAAGCAGCTGCAGTCAATAACAAGAAACAGTCACCTCGGAAGGATGATTTACTTATTCTGTTACAAGTAGAGAAAGACATGGCAGGAATTCCCTAGTGGGTGGGTCTGATCAAGTCATTTAAAAATAAGGATTTAGTACCTTTTGAGGTAGATATCTTGTTGTGTCTGAGAGACATCTGTATAAATATCTAAAGGGTGGCTGTCAACAGGATGCAACCAAACTCTTTTAAGTAATGCCCAGCGACAGGACAAGGGGCAACGGGCACAAGCTGCAACACAGGAAGTTCCATATGAACATGAGAAAAAACTTGTTTACTGTGAGGGTGACAGAGCACTGGCACAGGCTGCCCAGAGAGGCTGTGGGGTCTCCTCTGGAGATACTCAAAACCCACCTGGACATGTTCCTGTGCAACCTGCTGTAGGTGATCCTGGTCTAGTGGGGGTTGGACTGAATGATCTCCAGCTGCCTCTCTTCCAACCCCTACTGTCCTGTGATTCTGTGATTTGCAGCCTGGAAGGGGGGGGTGGGGGTGTATGTCAAGGGAGGGGGCTGCAGTACAAATCGGGGCATTGTAAATGTCAACGTTGTGCAAAACCAGGCAAGAGTGTGTCGCTTGCACTGAGAGGATAAAGAAATGAGCACCCCTGCTGCTTGGCTGGCGTACCCTCTGGTGAGGGGTGACTGTGTTGCTCTCTAATAACAGGCTCATCCAAATTAGTTGGTGCTGATGGGGCCCTCCTGCCTGCAGGGATACGCGAAGCAGAACGAACGCCTCCCTGCCCATGCTCCCCTGGCAGAAACTCTTCAGCACTGTTTAGTGCCTTCCAGGTTTGGGTGCCAATAAGGTCAGACAAAAATAGGTCTCCAAAAGACGTCCTGATCCTTGCTTCCTTTTGACATATGTGGAGCATTCAGCTCTTACCCAGTATTTTTTAGGTGTGGTTTTCAAAGTATTTGCAAATAACAGAAATAAATGCAAATGTCTCCCCAGGAGGCAGATAAGCATGTAATTTTCCATCGTAAAGATGGGTATGTGCAGTGTGTGCTTGTTTCCCTGCTGAGGTCAAAGAAAAGCAGCAGGGGCTAAAATAATACTGTCCTTGTCTCGGCCTTGGATTTGCCTGGTGACCTTCTCCCCTTTTCCCTCCTTGGCTCCATGAAGGGGGCTGGAGGGCTCTTCAGGCTGCAGACTCTGCTCTCTCCCGGTAAGGTTTGGATCCCAAAGCCAAGCAACTAATGAGCAGATTGATGCTTCTGCTGACTTTCTAGGTTTTCCAGAAGCAGGGTAGCCCCAAACTGTGCTCCTGTGTGGGAAGCCAGCTCCTGTGGTACTCAGTGGGTTAATGAAAGCTGTTGTATTTCCCCAAGCCCATGGTGCCATCCAGGAGTGAGTCGAAGGTACCCACTTACCTCCCACAAACCTCTAGAGCTGCCATCCCTTGGCCAGTTATGAAACCAGTGCATCATACCCTTTCCCACAGTCACAGCCTGTTTTCCCCTATTTTAAAAGGCTTCCTCAAGTTTGATTATCACCACTGTGTAGCTGCTGTAAAGCATCAGAAGCTGGATGCTCACAACATTGCTCAGGAAGTACCAGAGGAAGGGGTGACACACATTGGTGATGCAGCTGGTGTTTTCACGATCTCACAGCAGCTCCACTGCAGTGCTGCTTCTGTAAGTCGTGGTGCTCCAAGCTCAAAGAACTACTTATATATAAAATAAATATATTTTGACTTCTGTACCATGGCCACATGCTATACATGCTACCCACATTGCAAGTGAAATAATTTCTTTCCAGGTCATTCCCAGCAGGTTGGCCTGAAAATTGCCGCTAGGCTGATCCAGAGCCACCATGGCACAAGGGGTCTTGCGGGTGACCCTGACTGTTTTGGCACACTGGCAGTGGTGTGCCATTCCCTGTCTTGACTCGTTTCAAATACAGAGCTGATTTAGGGCCGAGACAAGCCAGGCCGCGCCTGGGCCCCATTACCCACCAAGGAGCTACATGAGGGCATGCAGGGGATGGGCTGCCCCACCAAAGGGTGGGCAGGGAGAGGTGCTGGTCTTCAAGCCCGCCAAAGGTGATGTTTTGCTGTCTTTAGGGATTTTCCTTTCTCTTTTGAGTGTCTGATTCCAGAGGGAGACAGCAGGTGAGTGAGGCAGAAAGGGGCTGCTGCAAGCCCCAGGCTCTCGGGGCTTCTAGTTCTGTTTTGCACCATGGTTTCCTCTCTGATTTTGGAGAAGACAATGTGGAGGCCAGGGATGAGCATTGGGAGAAAATACAGACTTGGAGATGAGCTTTGTGCTCCCTTGAGGGAGCAAGGTTTGTCCTGTCCTGTAGGCCAGGCCAAGGCAAGGGCTCTTTTCCCACCCTCGTGACTGCTCTGGGATGTGCAATCCCTGTGATCCCCCAAGCAGAGGTGCCCTATGGGGGTGGACAGAGACATGTTTGGGGGTGTTCAAACATGACCCAGCTGCAAAGTGGGGAGACATCCCGCAGCATCCCCCGCTGTGCAAGGGCAGGTGGGATAGCTGCTTGGCAGCTGTGGGTCAGTTTGAGATATAGATACATACTGTCTTGTACATGCATGGGCACATACAGAAAAAGGTAATGGGCTGGATTTTTTCTTTTTTCTTTTTTCTTTTTTCTTTTTTCTTTTTTCTTTTTTCTTTTTTCTTTTTTCTTTTTTCTTTTTTCTTTTTTCTTTTTTCTTTTTTCTTTTTTCTTTTTTCTTTTTTCTTTTTTCTTTTTTCTTTTTTCTTTTTTCTTTTTTCTTTTTTTCCTGATGACTCAAAAAAGATTGAGTGAAAGATCCCTCCCCTTGTTTGGTGTTTTTCTTTGGGGAGTCACAAAGTATCTATGATATAGTGGACATGAAGTGTTTTAAGTGCTTAAAAAAATCTGATCTGCGCTGATTCCCAGTCCTGCCTGTTATAGCCGTATCATTAACAAGCAGATCATCCTCCACACATAGCGTTATGCTACTGCAGAGCACAGCTGGGACTTCTGGCAGCACTGTGGGATTATCTCCCCCTTAATGGCTCATCCCTGCTCCGGCATTATGGCTGGGAGGTATAGCCTCAGTGATATTATGGCGTACACAGAGATAATAAACCTGTGGATGGAGCTGGTGCTTCTCTCCAGAGCCTGCACCGCCTGCACCCGGACCGACACACAGTTAGCACAGCCCCATCAGTGCTTGGTGAGAAAAGGAGAGGCAAGGATGGAAACGGCTTGCTTGGTCTGCACACTAGGAGAGGGGAAGAGATGATGTCATTCCTGAAAAGGACCATCAGCTGAGCTGTCACTTACTGAGGAGAGGTTTCAGGCTGGACATGTTGTAGCCCAGGCAGGGAGGAGGGAGCAGCCTGGAAGTGGTTCTGTTCCCGGGTAGGATGCCAGCCAGCTGCGTCTTTGCTGGCTTTCCCCCATTTGTAGAAATGCAATGCAATCCTTGCCTAATGCAAAGGGATGCTCTACTTGTAAGTGCATTCCCATGCTTACGTGCAAGGGGCTGCAGAGCTGCAAACCATTTATTCCCTCCTGTGTGAGGAAGAAAGTCAGACAGCACCTTTGCTGATGTAAAACAAGCAGTCCCTTTTACAGCTCCCTCTTTGAGAGAGGCCACTGGGTTGCTCTGAGATTTTGGGTGCTCAGAGTTGTTTCTGGGGCTGGCAAAGCCAGAGGAGGACGGACAGGCAATCTTGTTTCCGGCTCCTGAAGCTAGTGTCTTGGAAATGCTTGTTCAGCCAGGCTCGGGCTGGGCCCCCAGCAGGTGATCACCATAGGCAAGCAGCCTCCAGGTTTGGAGACCGTGGTGTCTCAGGCAATGAGGACAATGGGGAAAGCTCTGCCTGACTCTGCTCTGCCCAGCACATGGCTTGCTCTTAAACCCGGGAGGGGGGAATAGCTAATGGTGTGGGGAAAGTCCTCAGTATTTAATTTACCTACTCCAGCCTATTCCCCTGCACTAAGTTTGCCCAGAGAAGCTGTGGCTGCCCCACTCCTGGAAGTGCTCAAGGCCAGGTTGGATGAGGCTTTGAGCAACCTGGTCTAGTGGAAGGTGTCCCTGCCTGTGGCAGAGGGGGCTAGAAGCAGGTGATCTTTATGGTCCGTTCCAACCCAAACCACTCTATGATTCTATGACTTCTTAAATTCACACTGTAAACCACTGAGGGAAATACTGTGACTTCCACTGCAACACAGCCAGCTGCTGGGGGAGGACCCAGCTGCGTGGACCTGGTGGTCCAAGGCAAGGATGGGAGCTGGTTTCAGCTTGTCATTTTTGATTGCTACTGCTTATGGTCTGCACGGTATCCCAGGCGCAAGGACCATCTTTCCCTGCAGCCTTTCATCCAGTAAAAATGTCCCGCTGATGCTCATGTCTTGGCCCGGGGGGAGGGAGGAAACCCAGCACAGCGATGTGCCCAGGCAGGGCTTGCTGCAGCCAGACCCGCTGCAGCAGCGGGTCCATCCGTGCTCGGTGTGAGCAGGAGCTGGCACGCTGCCTCTCTCCTTATCGGGTCTGAAGTGGCAGCACCTGCCCCTCATGGCTGGGCTTTGGAGAAATGTCAGGCTTTTATTGGAAGGATCTAAGGCACACGTGTGATCTGTGAGCGAAACACAGCAGGATTTAGCTCAAGCCCATCACAAGCAACAGGTGTTACAGTTTCTCTGTTACAAATATTGGCTGTTTTCAGCCCCAGATAATGTTGCTTTTTGTTTTCCACTGAGGCCGAAGGAGCTGTACACAGCCCTGCTTTGCCCCATTAACACCAGGCTGGCTTTTGGGAACAACCCAGCCCTCCGTTTCTGCTCTCCTGAGTCAAATCAAGCTGGGCTGGATTTCTTCCCTCTGCTGCAGTTCAGGCTATCGGCATCTGGTCTTCTCTCTCATTTGTGGTGGAGTGAATTAATAGACAATAAAGCAAGACAAAAAGTAAATCTGCTGGATCTGTAGATCCAAATTCGGGCACTGCAGCCCAAGACTGACCGTCAGCTCTGCTGCTTCTGACATCCACAATGGATTTGTCACCTTGCTGTGCATCACTCTGTTCATGAAATGACACAGTCCCTTGCTTTATGGGTCACCAGGTATGATTTTTTTTTTTTTTCCAGGGGAAACCATTCTCTCATGTGTTATCGTTGAGTGACTGCAGTGTGTGCAGAGGTTTTAGAAGGTCTGTGATTTACTTGGAGACCAGGAGATGTCCTAGGAGCTGCTGAATGTCAGCTGATTTTTTTTTTTTTTAAGGCATTTACTGAGCCCTGGTTGAACTTATTCTTCCAAAATGCTTCAAGTTCATCTGATTTTTTTTCCCCCTGGGTTTTGAAGCAGGCAGGGCAATCCTCATCTAGCTGAAGAGCACTGTCCTTGGACACGAATCATTGAGGCAGGGGAGAAGACGTGGAGGCAGTTCCCTGTGGGAGCAATGAAGAATGAGAGACACCTCATTTAATATGCAGTGGCCATGACTGGTGCCTCAGCCTGGGTAGTGAAAGGAAAAATTACATGTGGGGAGAATTGCTGCAATGGAACATGCTGGAAAGGAGTTTGGTTTCCTTTTCCAGCCCCAGGAGAGTGATGGGAAAGGGATGTGGGTGCTGGCAGCCTGCTGGGACACCACTCATGTGTCTTCTGCTGCCCGTGAACATCTGTCCATTGGTAGAGGCTGGGGTATTACTGAGGTTATTGTCTAGCTGAGGAAGATCTCCAGAGGCCCAGATGTCCTTGTGTGGCCCGGCAGGTTTAGGAGGACATCCCTTCTCTTGTTCCCTGCCTACCTCCTCTCACCTTCCTTCTCCATCACATCTGCACGCTGGGGAGGAACCTCATGCTCATCTAAGGCCTCATTTGAGGTACTAGATGGTAGAGCAGTAAATGGGCCATAAGTGAGCAAAGAGGGGATTTTCATGGACAGATGATCATAGAATCATAGAATGATCAAGAGATGTTTGTTTATAGGAGTGGGGATGAGATCGGAGACCAGAAGGATGCTTCAGCTCTTGCTGCACTTGCTCTGCGTTGCAATGGCAGTGGAAAAGGCTGGTGGCACCCAGGCCCTCGGGGCACCTACAGACTCCCCCCTCCCCCGGGAC
>KL286502.1:0-10828 GCA_000699545.1 Podiceps cristatus | reverse complement strand
TGAACCGCATGTGCCTGGAAAAGTGCCTAATGCCCATAAAAGTATGGGAAGAGCTGTGTTCCGAATATCCTCCATACGGGATGGTGAGCTGATGGTGTAAAATGGGAGATACTGTATTACGCAGGGCATGTGGGAAGCGGGACCAGATGAAGACTTTAAGCTTTGGGGAAGAAGAGTCCATCAGCCTTTAGACCCAGATTCACTGGCTGATTTCAGAAATACTAACAACAGAGCCGTAAAATGGCTCAAAGCACTGTGCAATTTCCCTAAATGTCCTGATCCTCCCAACATGAAGAAGAATAAGAAGATATTTACTTATTTTGACAAGCTCAAATAATTTGTTCAGTGGGGTGATTGGCAGAGCTCTTACCTGAAAGAGGTAACATTAAGAAAATGGCCTTTCTGCTCTGTTTAAGAATTACAGCCATAAAACTGGCAGTTGTCAGTGTCAACATGACAACCTTGCCTTTTTCCTCTCTCAGAAAAAATACCCTCTCTCCCTTTCGCCCCACCAAGTGTTTAGCTTTAATTTTTTATGCTTGAAATAGAACAATGTCAATTCTTGAGTGTCTGGGCCTCTGAAAAAGTCTAAAGGTACAGACACCTTTTGAGGATGAGAAGGTACCAGGGGACAGGGTTTGAAGTCACTGGTTTTCTGCAGACATCATGAGAAATGAATTTGTGTTTACCCAAGGTGCTGGGGTCGGGGGAAAACAGCTGCTTTCTCACTCAGGAAGGATGATGTACATCCTCAGCGGCATTTTCACAGCCCACGTGCTTACTCTGGTTTTGCATTCAGATGGACGTAGCAGTTGCATGAAGGTTGGCTGGACACAGAGGTCCTGTTCAAGCTCCTGTCACAGCTGGTGACCACACTGGGCTGGAATATTAGCAACTGGCTGCCAGCCAGCACTAAAGCCGCTGGCTGCCTGATTAACTACCAGCAATACAGCCTGAAACAATGGCAGCCGGCCATAGAGTGAAATTAAAACCACAAACAAACTCTTCCTTGGAACCCCGCTGAGGGTTCGTCTTTTTCTCAGAGTTAAAATCCCCATTGGCGGGGGCCGGATTCCAGAGCAGTGGCGTTGCCATTTGCGTTAGTGTGGCGCTTGGCGCATCCCCCACCCAGGAGGGTCCCAAAGCTGCCTGCGCCCAGCAGCCGGCTTTGCTGAGGGAGGATGGACCCCTCGGCACACCGGTGGGGAACCTGCTGCCCGAGGACTTCGGGGACCCGCTCCCTGGCCTTCCTGGGCCCGCACCGGTCCGTTAGGAACAGATGATCGAAAGCTGTACTGAGAAATGTGAACACAGGCAAATGTGTCCCATCCTACTCATAGTTGTTGGGACGCTTTGTTGCAGGTGATGTTTAGGACTGAACTAAATTACTCTTTCTGTGCATCCTAAATAAACCCTTAAAGACTTTTGCCTGGGGGTTTTTTGTTTGTTTTTGGTTTTGTTTTTTTTTCCCAATCTCCATTATCACTGTAATATTTCATGCTTCATACTTCTGGAAAAAAAAAATCGGTATTCAAGAACATAGCAATCCACAGCTTTCCTTCATTTCAGCCCTTTGTATCCTTGGGCTGTCCTAACTCAATAACTGAGTTTTTATTGTGTCACATTTCACTGTCACTGCCTGTAAGCAGCCTGGCTAATCCTTTTGCTGCTGCCTTATCAGTGCTTTTTGTCATTCATTGTTTGTCCATTCTACTTTCACAGCTTTTAGGTTTTTTTCTTGTTTCCTCCACCCCCCAATTTTATGAAATTCGCAGCTGCCCCCTGTGATTGCTCAGTCTGGTAAGTGGTCATATACAAAGACAAGCGGGTAGTTAATATCAGGAGCCCAATTTTGGCAGCTGCTGTCGCATTTTCTCCAGTTGGAAAAGAGGAAAAATTCAATATTCTCCAAAGCTGACAACACAGAAAGATTTCCACTCCTGATGGAAGTGATGAAAGAGCCGAGAATCACAATATGATCCAGTCTCCTTGTGCACGGGCTGCAGATCAGCATGTGCATTCGCACATATGGAGACTGCTAATCTCCGTGCTTCAAGTGGTGTTTACCTGCCAACGCCTGCCCAACACAGTGGCAAGACCCTACTTTTCCTAGGGCACAGGTTGCAGCTGCTTCTTTTTCCTAAATAAAACTGCATAAAGGAATAGCTGTGCACCCAGGATTGGGGATCAAGGCGGTTGTAAAAGGGCATCATCTCTTTGTTTAGAGAAATTCAGATCCCACTGCACTGATGTTCTGCTACAAGGGTGCTATCAGGTGCCTTCATGGCAGGAGAAGCATGTTGTTTCTGGTTCTTTTTTATTTTTTTTTTGGCAGATGAAAATACTTTAATTTTTGAATAAATTAATATTTAACAAGCCCTTTCACTGGCTAAAAATTTATGTGTCTGTACCAGGCTCATTTGCTTGCTTGTTACTCTTAGCACAGGACTGTAAATATTGCATAGAGGCAGAGGGGACTGTTTTGCTGTTTGGGGATTATACACATATATGTTTTCAGGCACAGGGCACTAGTATTTTAGTGCCTACAGGCATAAGACTAACCCTTATTTCTTTCTGTGGGATTAGTTTAAAAAAAAGGCAAAAAAAAAAAAAAAAAGCAGCAAGTAAAATCATTGCCAAATATCAAAACTGAGTGGTGTTTCTTTTTGGTGGGACACATCAGCTAAGCACACCTGCTCTCATCACATGGTCTGCAATGAGGCACACCTGATCAAGCCACCAGCCGTCCTGCGTCTGGGAGAGAGTAAGCTTTAGGTTTCTCCAGGATTTTCAAAGTGTTTGAAGACTTGTTGTCCAACTGCTCCCAGCTGCTTTATAGAGGAACCATTTCCAGCACTTCTGGTTGTGGTAAGATTTCACATATAACTGAGGTGTTTTAAAGAAAAAAAAAATCAAACATGGAATCCTTTAGCTGTATATTTTAGTTGTCAACTTTTACATGAATATCCTGCAATCATAAGCATACTTGGGTATCTTCTGATATACTCTTACAAGTTTTAATCCTGTGATAAATTCTGTATTTCCTGTGCAAAAGGCCATGGGGTCAAGGAAAAAACAGAGAGAGGACAGGTGTCTATGCCAAAATCCTTTCTGTAATTCAAACAGAAGATCAAACACATTGACTGATAAGAATCATTCTGAATTGACACAAGCAGTAGGATCCTCTTTAAGCAATGAGGGACCAGCAGCCATGTGGGACAAGAGGTGCTGTTCAAAACTCTAGCCTGCCTTAAGCTTTCTCTGTGTAAAGTAATAAATCTCCCCTGGTATTAGCAGTATGAGTGATTATGAATAGGTGTATCTGATGTTCTTCTCAATTAATTTAGTTTATGGCATAGTTTCAATAAATTGAGAACATGGTAACTAAAGAGCGTTAAAGCATTTTTGCTTGAATTTTTGATTTGAGAACAGTGTGGGTCTACCAGCATGAATAAAGAAGGGTCTTTTCTATCCGTTAAAGAACAACAGTACCTCTTTCATAGACTGCAGGAACTCCTTCCCTACCACTGGATGTTCAAGGCAGCTCTCAAGGAAGTCACTAATACTTCCTAAATTCACTGGGGAAGCCATAGGTCCTGGCATGGCTGTGCTTGCAGCTGCCTGCCAGATTTGTTTCATTTCTCTCTACAGCTTTTCTGTTGTGCTCGTTTCTCTTGGCTAGTATGTGCTTCCCAGGGACTTTATTTTCATTACTTTAAAACCTTGGATTGTCTGAAGAATAAAGTGGGGTTTTTTTTCATAACAAGCTGCAAAAGTTGCATGTATTTAATGAATGCGGAACCGTGTCCTGTAGGCTACTTCTTAGCTGCTGGAATAACGTTTCCTCTGAATCCCTGTAAGATTTCAAGCTAGTAACTTAGCACATTTATTTCTTCTTAATAAATGCTTCATGTACCCAGGGGCTCCTTCAGTGGCATCGATCATCAACATACTCATTTTCCATCAGTGTTGCACTTCTTGAATCTATTTATTCTGTTGTAGTTTAAATTCTTCTTGGTCTTATCAGCTGACCCTTATATACTACTCTGCCTGCCTCCTACAGGTGACCTCTTTATTATCTTTGCTTTATTCAAAGCACTGAACAAAGTCCTCTTTAATTGCTGCCACCTGATCTTTGTCCTGGAGGGGAAAAAAAAAAAAAAGTTTTTTGAAACAAATGACCTCTGCAGCTTTACCCAGCTATCAAATATTATTATTGACTATCATCTTATCAGACTGTGAAATGATGCCAATTCTACCTGCTTCATTAACTATTTAAAGATTAACACAAAGTGTAGTCTAGTTTTGTATGAGACAAAGGCAAGAATGAAGTGTATGATCTGATTCCTCTGGGTGCAATTCTTTCAGCAATCTGAAGGAGTGAGTTGATAGAGAAAGGTTACCGATGTACCCCCTTTTTATCAATTGTCTTGGCTTTTTATCAAAACTGTGCCTTATCTCATGTCTGCTTTATCAGATCTGCTTGAGTAAGGTGTATGATTGAAGCCTTTTCTAAATTTAATTTCCCCTTCTCAGAAGTCCTGCAACTATTAAAAAAAAAAAAATAAATCCTTTTACAAAGTCTATTTTAGACAAGGAACACGTGCTGAGTTCAGGTATTAACAACTCAGCAACTATGCCCTTAAATACAAAATACTCCTCATACCGACTCTTTTTCAGCTTTATGTTGTATTTGATGTATTTGGTGTTAAAAACCTTCCCACCCGTTACACAAAAGAGTAAATCTCGCAAAAGAGTTTAAAACTTAAACTTTTTAAGGCGATAACAGGAAAGAAAACCAAAGGACATGCCTTTTTCTAGTTAAGGCAAGGCTAGAGGTAATCCCTCTGTCTCCTCCGAGCTTGGCTTACTGTACTGCCCTACTGATCTCCCACAGTCGGCCTTTCATAAGGGGACGGGCAGGCTACATGCGGAGCAGAAAGGATGGCAACTGCTCTGGTGTCTCTTCTAAGCTGTCCCAGCGCTCGTCCTGTCAATGACATCCAGGGCAGACTTGGAGAGTTGTGGACATACGGAAAAGTTATTGCTTTCCCGTAACATGGATGTTTTCTTAGATAAACTGTTGGAAGATATTGAAAACTAGTAAAGCTCAGCTTCCACATGGCAGTGCTAGCTGACATTTCTGTAACACCTAGGTTTTCCTAGTGGTGGACGTGAGCTCCTTGGAGGTCTGCTCTACATCCTTGGCCAAGAAGGGCAGCCTTTGGTGTTAGTCCCACCATGTTCTGGCAGGAAGAGGCAGCTCTGCGTGGCTACCAAAGCACTAAGACATCCGCGTTACAGTTCAGAGTCACTGGAGAACATAGGCTCCAAGGGATTTGACATTTCTGTTTGGCCCGTCAGGACCCATCATGCCGCTATCTGTTGCTGTCACGGATCCTACCAAGCTTGTCCTGTAGCTCATCAGCCCTGACCGTGGCACACTCCAGTAGCGTAACCTGAAAATATGCACAATGTTCCCATCGCATCAGTTAAGAATGTTTTTACAAGGAGTTTCCAATGCGGTAGAAGTGTTTTTGAAATTATGTAGCTTCTGCTTAAACTTCACCATCTCCCTTGCAGGCTCTAAAAGTTTTACGTTAACTGCTAAAGGCACTCTTAGAGACTCTCTTGAAGAAATCCTCCTTTTCTGTGCAATACCCAATCCAAGTCAGTAGTTTGTTTAAAAACAAAGGGGTATGTGCTCTGATAATACATGCTTTATAACAACAAAATGAAAAGGGAAATTCAGTAGAATAAACTTTACTATTCACTCATGGATTAAAAAAACCTGAACAGGTTAGGTATAAACCAAAGCTAATGCCTTCTTTATGCTAGGGGCTCTGTGAGCTTTAAATATGCAGCAGCTTTAAGCATACTCTGTCTTTTTCACATTAGACCCATCTTCTTTATATTCCTTTGAGCAATTTGGATGTTTGTGCCGGCTCTCAAAACTGATGACTCTTGCCATGCTGAGGACTCAAAGGATTCAGATAAAAATTTTATTTTTACTTTTGATCCCCATCCCTCAACAGAAAAAGTGACCTTTTAGCCATTACCGAAACTGGAGAAGACAGATAGTCTAGACATTAATACAAATAACAGGAATGAAAGAATCTTAGTATGTGTCCTGGCTTGTGAGAAACAGGCTCTGCCTTTCAGTGACATAAACCAATTTCTTTAATGGCTATAATTTTGTTACTGCTGACTTATTGAATCCTCCACTTGAGAAAATTGCACCACCCTGTTTGAATGGCTTGATAGTTAAAACTCTAGTTAAGCCAAAGAAGATGAGCATAGGAGTTCTGAGGAAGGAATAATTTTAAAATTCCATTCCTAGTTTATTAGTAAGGAATTCCTAGTGCTGGAATTAGCTGGAAGAACATTTCTAAAACTGTAGTCTTTGTTCACTGTCTTATCATTGTTCTTTCCAGGTCTCAAGATTTCTTGGGGCTCTTTGTTGTTTTGGGTTTGGTGGTGTGTTTTTTTGGCTTAACTGAGGTACCAGACATTAAATACTTGCAATGTATCTGGAAGAATAAAGGGAATCAACACAAATAAAAACATGTATAAAAGATTTATTGTAAACAAAGCAATGGTGTGCAAACAGTGAGGAAAAAAAAAAAAAAAAAGAATTCTCTTTTTTAAAAAACACCACTTGACTTTGTAAAGTGTAAAAAACACCAAATCCACTCTGCTGGTACTCTATGCGGTAACAGCTCACAAATAGTCCACTCAAGCCAGTAATGTAATTGGCTTCGTTTTTTTTTATTTCCTTGCAGAGTGGAGCCCCAATCTCTGAGGTTTAATGTTGGCTCTTAAGCAAGATCTACTTTTTAATATCTCTGATATAGGAAGGTAAAGAATGACCCAACAAAATGGAAACAGAGCTGTAGCAGCATGAGGGCAGCCTCTGTTAGCTTCTCAGGCCCTCAGCGTGTGATGCCCAGCCAGCAGTGGGGCCCCTACCAGCCACGGAAGCTGCTCTCTCTTCTTTACCCAGGCTGCAAAAATCGGGTACGGGATGTTCCTCCAGCTGGTCAAATTCATTCAGGCGGAAGTGAGTTGCCAGTTTGTTCACCATTCTTTTCAGGGTGACAAAGGCTGCAATGACTTGGAAGGTGAGGAAGAGGGCAAAGATGATATGGACTGCTCGCTCCAGTGGCTGAATTTTCAGACCTTCATTAAACAGCAAGAAGAGAATTATAGGCAACTGCAGGAGGAGACTCAGGAGCCAAAACCCAGCCAACTCAGGGACCTATAATGGGGAGATATCACCAATTAAAAACTAGCAGTAGAAGATGAGAAAAGCCCCAATCTCATGAAGAAAAAAACAGTTTTTAATTTTCCAAAAGACAGCACATAATGTGAAATAGCAGTAGTTTAATACTTCCATATACTTTAACTATTTCTTTTCTGACAGAACAATTCTGAGGAGCAAGAGGGCTCTCTTCTGAGGGAAAATTTCTTGGAATGCACAAAAGTAAGTGGAAGCTGATGCCAAGGGAATAGAAGATGCAGACTGTAACTTAAGAAAAATTACTATTTCCTCAACTTAAATCTCTTGGATGAACTGGTAGACAATTTTATTTATGTTTAACTCCAAAATGCTCTCCTGCACAAATTATTATCTACATGTGGCAACATACCTTCTCTTGCAGATTGCCCATGTACCCCAGGTAGAGTCGAATGACCTCTATTAGCGAGGTTAGGATCATGACTGTGACCAGGATGAACTTGTAGTAATCCGACAAGACTGGGTACTAGAGGGAAGAAGAGAGTAAGAGTTTCTGCCATGCTGTTTCATAACTTGGTGTTTGTGAATAAATGAAGATACCGTATGCTACTCTAAGTTGACAGTGTTGTATTGTCTTTCAAATACTCTTGAACCTCCAGTTTCAATGAATTCCTAAACCTAATAACCTCTAACTCCAGTGAGCGCTCTCTCAGTACTAGGAGTTGTTTGATCAGAAACATACGAAACTTGCAAACCATCACTTTCATTCAGGACTCACCTTCAGATGGAGCATGACAACTGTGCTGAGCCACCAAAATGGGAAAAAATAAACGTTGAAATAGAGGGACATCTGCAGTGGTAAACTGGAAATTATCTCGTTATCTGTTGATAGAGAGAAGTCTTTATCGTTCCTTCCATACTTCCATAAATATGATAGAAAGATACTGCTCCATCTTAGCTTCAAGCAGGGCATTAACATTCTTTGCAGTCAAATTCAATGTTAAGAAAAATATTTTTATGTATCCAGAGGAAAACTTCTACCCTATCTTGAGTTATACCATTTTCTGGAATCTAATCCAACTTTCAGCTCACAGAGAGAGAGAGAATGGCCAAAGTTTAAATGAGTACATACTGGATTATTGTTATTTTGTAGATGATCCTCCTGAGTAAGTTTTTACTGCTAAGTTTGCATCGCCCACTCTTCATTTCAGTCTCCATTTAAATAGACATTTGGATAGAAGCAATGTTGCAAGAAGCCAGTAATTCTTCTAGTTCTTAAGAGCTAACTTCAAATGTGTCAAACTAAAACTTATCCTTTAAAGTCTGGAGAGAACAAAATGCATTCATACAACATAGAGAAATGCAAATATTGAACTCTAACATGCAGGCTGTAAATTCTATATTTAGGATTTAATAATAGATTTTACAAGATTAGACTTAAACAAGGCAAAAATTTAAAGGGCATTCCATGGGAATCACTCATTTTTAGTGGGTGAAGTTTTATTGCCATATTCTAGTTAACTGATGTTGCATCCTTTTTATTTCAATTACTAACAGTCTCCTTCCTCACATTTTCCCCAAATGAAGTCTGGAGGCACATCTTCACTTGGTACTACCTGAGCAAGTTTGGAAAGTATTCATTGTGACCTGCTGATTTATGTTGAAGTACCATGCCCCTGTCTGTCACAACGGTGATACTCGCTTGAAAAGTAAATAGTCACATTGTCTCACTTCCAGCCTCAAAACCACCTCTCTTCTGACATTGTCTTCTCTTTCCATATCTTCCAACCATTCTCATACCTGTCTTTGTTCCATCTCAGTCTGGCATCCCTGTTTCCAGTCCAGCCACATGCAGCCTGGTACAGCCTGTTCCAGAAGTCTTTATGCCAGTTGCAGAAGTATTCATGGTAGCTACTAGACTAGGTGGGAAGGGAGGAGGATTTGGGAACAGAACTGAGACAGACCTTAAGGGTAGGGTGTGAAGGGCAGGGATGTGTCATACTGAAATAGAAGGTGCAAGACAACCAATATATTTTTTTAATAATCCCATTTTTAAGCATCAATACTTTCTTAAATCTGCAAATGAAGGAAAATCTATAGGTACCTCAGAAACAAGTTTCCCTATCTACCTAAAATTGTCCCAGCTGTCCTCATGAATGAAGCTCTTAAATACCAGGAGGACTTTGGTGGGCACCGAGAAATATCAAAACACTGTTTTATCTTTCAAAAAAAAAATTACCATGCAATTACAAGTAACTATGTTTCTTTCATCCAACAACTATGTGTTGGATGAACACTTAATGGCTCACAGCCATACTACTTAAAAACAGAGACGCCAACAGCCCTAATATCAATTGTGATGGTAAGAATGTTTTAGGTATGTTAAAGGTTTCATTGACACCACACTGGTATTTGTAACTTCTGATTAAGTTTTAAAACCCTGCTTTGGATGAATCTTTAGCAATATAAGCCAATTCTAATTCATCTTTTTATTTTGAAATTGAACTAGTGCTTACTTTCCGGGATTGCTAAAATCCACGGGAATGCTAGACAGTGTTGTGATGGCCAATTCTTTGATGCTAGGGCAACTTACTAGGATATCTGTCTGTAAACTTAATTTTTGAAACCCTGATCTCCAAGACATTAACAGTACATTTGCAATTGATTTCAATGGGTTGGATATTCATGTAGGAGTTTTCATGATGGGAATCAGAAATCACTAAAAACAGAAGCTATTCCTGGAGTTAAGAAAATACGTCAAGTGTTATTTGATAACTGAAATGAGGAATTAGTAAGTGTTAGCAGTGTAACTACACTGGCATAACTACACAAAGAAAATGAGAACTCTTATCTTGAATTATGAATGACTTTTTTATTCATTTTCTCAGCTTGGAATGGATTTATAAGTTGAAATTCACATGCCAACCCCTATGAATGTAACCTTTCAATGTAGGCAGACCGTTTATTTTCATGACTACTGTCACTCCAAAGGTATGAAAAGAGAGCATGTTAACCCTACAGGCTTCACCGGCAGTATGGTGAAGGAACAGTTATCAGTCCTTGTGACAGACTTGGAAGAAGGAAGAGAAAGGTGGCATACGGTGAGTTTGAGTTTTGCTGCTTAAGTCTGGCTTGGTACATCTCTTCATGCCTTAAGCATCTGGTGCCCTAACTGTGCAGGGCTCATGAGCTTAAAGCAATAGCTCAGTTTTTTAATTTGCTCTGTGTTCTCCATAAAGAATTTATACTTATTTTGGCACAGGTAGAGTAAGTAACAACGAATTTTATCTGCAGTATTTTATGCAAACTTGCTTACTGAGTTATAAAGGCTGTTCTCCATACCTGCTTCTAAATTGGACTGTTCCCCGCTTAATATTTAAAGTGCAAAACCCTGTCTTCGGCCTCCAACACTGCAGCATGGGAAGCGTTGGGCCACAGAGCTGCAGCGGGATGGCAGCGAAACCAGCCCTCATCTCTGCTTTCCAGCGCTGGGCTGGCACCCGTGTCGCCGGGGCTACCCCTCTCCCGGGCTCTTCCCCGTCATCTGGGGCCGGGAGACGGGGCGCTGGGGCCGGCACCTCAGCCCTCCCC
>KL286492.1:10555-23413 GCA_000699545.1 Podiceps cristatus | reverse complement strand
TCTCAGTCCCTTCATCCCCAGCCTGTACTGATTCTAGGGGCTGCCCCAACCCAGGTTCAGGACCCTGCACTTGGCCTTGTTGAACCTCACAAAGTTCACCTGGGCCCACTCCTTGAGCTTGTCCAGGTCCCTCTGGATGGCATCTTGTCCCTCAGGCGTGTCAGCCGCACTGCTTCAGCATTGCTGCAGCGGTGCTGCTCTCCAGGCAGTAAAGGCCCAGCAGTTGCTGCATACTTTTAATTCTTTTTCCCTCTCTCCCTTTTAGCCTTCTTGCTGTCGTCTGCAGTTCGGCACCAGAGTTCCCAGAGCACGTCGCTGCAGCAAGGGTAATGTCAAATGGCTTTCTGCTTTTTGCCCCTTGAAGTGCTGACCTTCCTGGGTAGGGGTGGGGAGGGCAGCTTGTTTTTCCTTTGGCAAGGAGGCTTGTCTGAATCCTTGGCCAGCTGTTGCTTCCCAGTAAGTGTTGGGCTCTCTGCCTGTCTTCAGTCACCTTTGCCAGCAGGATGCTTCCGTTGATTTGTGAAATTAGGCAGCAGAGTCTAGAGACGGATCATCACGTCCTCCACTGAGAAAAGGGCTGCAGGGGGGACTCAGCCTGTAGTAGACAGCAGAGAAGCCAGTCAGGTCAGGGCACTGCGGACTCCTCTGCTGCAGAAGGGGCTTCAGCTGCCACTCAGCTTTTTTAGGTACAGTAGTCTGCTCCTCGGGCAAGGTTCACCTCCTGCCTGGAGCCTCCGCTGTCACGCAAGAACTGAACTTGACCTGCAGTCTTCATAAATTGTGATTAACAGCCCAAGCACGACAGGTCACCGAGGCAGGAAACTTTGGGCTTCGTTTGCCTCAGCACTTTGAGAGCTGCTTGTTTGTGTCTTTATTTTGTTTCCTCTGCTGGGATTTCAGGCAGAGGTACGTGGACAGAGCTGCAGGCTGCAACACTGCTGGCTTTAACCAGGAGGGGACACTGCAGAAACAGAGAACTCCCATGCGCAGCCTCGGGGAAAAATGGCAAGGTTTGCTCATTCCGCTGCGCTGCTGCTGGAGCGTGCAGGGGGTGGCCCCTTCACGCCGCTCCTCAGGCGCGTGGGAACGCAGTTTGAATCTCTGCCTCTGTGACACAGCACCCAGCGTTATTCCTAAACCCCGCAACAGCCCCGTGAAGCCTTGGTGCTTGTGGTCATGGACTTGCTCGCAAGTGCTTTGAGTTTCCGTTAATTTAAAGCCATTTGAGAGGTGTTGCTGGGCATGACAGAGTAAACCAATCAAATCCAACTGCTGTTGTTTTAATTTTGTCTCCTCTCACTAGCATCTAATGCTTTTCCTGAATATCTCAGGCAGTTTGCACATCCTCTGTTATTTATAGAAAGTGTGGATCTCAGCACACAGGAAACTCTGAACTTCCCATTCGTGATGGAGATGGTATTTACTGAGCAGCATCTTTTTCTTCAAATTTCAGAATCCGATACCTTTCTGGTCATCTCGTCAAGATTCAGGGTGAATCTCCCTCCTCTTTAAATCTAAGATTGTCTTTGTGGTAACATAGATCCTTGTCTAACAAGGCGCTGTAATCTCTGATGCCTTTTGGTTGTGTCTCTGAGTAAAGGCATTTGGCACCTCTCAGGGTGATCTCTGAATGCTGCCGGTGGGTCCTGCGCCTCCTTTCCCTGCCCCTGAAACGTGTACCGCAGTTCTGATCAAAGTACTGTCCCCGGTTAGAGTCGCTCTTTTCTCTCCGGTTCTTTGGGAACAAATCAATAGTTTTTGTAACAGGTTCCTGTGCAGAGCTGTAAACAGCTGCCTCTTGTCCTCCTCGTTGTTGCTCCTTGTCCTGGAGATCTTGAAAAACAGCTAATTATGCACAAGTGGCATTTTCATTTTTTTTACTGCTCAAACTCACACTGTGAGTTTTGCGAAGTGTTTCATTTTTGAATTAACACCTGGTGGCACATTTGAGCAGCGTTAATTGTTGTTCAGCTCTGATGTTTTAAACGGGGTTCTTGTGACTTAGTGCCGTCTGCGCTGCTGTCAAGAAAGGCAGCGCGTGCATGGAAATACCTGCGGTATTGACTATCAGAGCTTGAGGCAGCCAGGAATTAGTTCCATTTTGAGGCAGAGGATCCCTCCCAGTGATAATCTTGAGAAAAGCAGAAAGAATCCACCATGACAGCTAACGAGAACGTGCTGCTGGCTGCTAGCTGAAATGCCCCTGCAGCTTTTGGTCTTTGTCCCTTATCCACACCGTAGCCTGCTTGCCTTCAGGCCGCCAGTTTATTCACTAAACCGAAGGTGCCGTGTGTTGTGACAGCCGTATAGCACTTCCTGTAAGTAAGAGAGCACATCTAAATACAGCAAGTAGAGCTGGCTTCAGGTAGGATGTCTTCTGCACCGAATTTGTCATGCGGTTTGAGCTGTGGTTGCTCCCGTGGTTGTATCAGTGCTGAATGATCCTAAGGGGACGTGTCTGTGATGCTCAGGAGCCCCCCGGGCTGGTCACCAGGGAGGTCTTCAGGGACTGATGCAGCGTCTTGAAAAGGAGAGGCTCTTGTCTCAGCGTACAGTTGCAGAGTGTTTGAAAAGAGATGTTGTTAACGCGATTCTCTGTCGCTTGAAAGGGTAGTGGAAGCTACCCTTTCAAGAAGAATAAGGATTTAATTTGCACCTTTTAGCAAAATATCTTGGTGCTCAAAGTCATCATGAGGAGCGATGCCTGTGCTTGGCTGGATGGACGTGGGGCGATGAACGGTCCCTTCTGTGGACAACCTGAGCCAAGAGAGGCATGGGTCTGAGAGGTCTTGTTAGATGCCTCTGCTAGCCGCTCCCCAGTGTGGTATTGTCGATTGCAGACAGATATGGTCACGGGGCAGAAAAAGCTTTTGGGCTAAATGTTTGTGATATGAAATGCTGAATTGCACCGGGGGTGGGAGAAGCCGTTAGTGCCATTCAGGGAACGCAGCTGTCAGTGACAAAAGCAGAGCAGCCTCATAACTCTCCTGTAAAGAACCCAGCTGTGGTCTTAAGGCCCTCTCTAAACTATCTATTTAACAGAGAAGAGCTTCAAAAAATAGAGGAAAAATGGATGCATGTGAATCATTCATGTGTAGCGCTCCAGGCTGGTTTAAGAATGCTCATTAGCCCTTCTCCCCCATCAAAGGCGCGTTGCCTCCGCCCGGATGCTCCCCGCTATCAGGTGGCTCCAGGGCTTTGTGCTTGGTGCTGAAGTGGGTTGAGGAGCGTTGGCGTGTTCAGCTCTCAGCTGCGGTGGAGGTAACTTGTATCTATACCTGGAAAAGCTGAAGAGCAGCCTTTTATCCCAAACTCAGCTGTAAGCAAGGCTTAAGGTAGGTCTGTTTCCATTGGAGCTGATGACAGAATTCCAGTGTGGAAAGTCACCGGTGGTCGCTGAGTTGGATCACCACTAGCTCATCCAGCTGCAGATCTCAACATCAGGAACAAGTGATAACCTAGCCTGGGAGAATTTTCAGTTAATTTTCAGTTTGTTTCTTTTTGCACTCTTCCTTTGTTTCAAACTATTTCAAATAACATTCTGAAGTGGAAGTTTAAAAAAAAAAAAAATCCATTTCCCCATACTGAATTTTGTGGTAGGATGGGAATGGAGCAAACCAACCACTGAGGCATTTATCCCTTAAAGTTTGCTGCGATTCACGGTGGACCTAAACGACGTTAAGCCCTGGGAGCAGCGGTTGTGTTTGGTAGAGCACTTGCAGGTTGAACTCAGAATGCGCCCGAGTGGTTTCGGTGTGTTTTTGAACAGCTCCCTGATACGGGCTGCAGCTTCAGCACTTCTGCAGTGTTTCTTGTCCTCCTGGGGTGCTTTTGCCAGGTGTTGGGAGGAAGGTCTGGGGACTTTGCCGCATCCAGTGTCCTCCGCTGGATTAAGGTCTAGGGAGGTAACACGGCTTTTGCCTTGCCTGCCACCCTCTGTAACACTTCAGACTGGAACAGAAAACCTCTCCTTGCTCGTGAGCTGCTACGCTGTGAAATGTGGTCTGCGGGAAACTCTTCTGGCCCAAGTGGGCTGTGGGTCGAGTCTTTCATACTGACAAATCATTAAGTCTCCTGTACAACTTCTGCTCCCCCAGCGGAAAACCACTTTCTACTCCATCTCCAGCTGCTTTTACCTTTTTTCCTCTCTCCATGTTTTACAACTCTTGACAATTTCTGTTTGCTACAAGTGAACTTTACCTTGTCATTCACAGACTTGTTGCCAAAACATCTCTGACTTCACCCCCATGGCCTGAAGTGAAGCTTCCAGATCCAGTAGAAGAAGCGAAGTACCATGCAGGTAAAGGTCTCAAGGCTCCAGGTGAAGACTAGCGCTCCAGTGTTGCCATTGGTGGCCCGATGAGCATAAATAAGTGTCTTCAATAATTGGAGCTTGTTTTTGTTCTCTGCATTTTTTCCTTGTTTGTGGCATCTGTTACTGTCACTGGACTTGTGCTCCAGCTGCTGGTATTGGAGATTTGAGTAGAAGATGAGGTGGCCTTAGTTTGTGACAGCTTGTAACACCCCCAGAGGAATCTCACCTGATGGTGCTTTCTAAAGCATGAAACAAGCCTTTTGGACGGGAGGAAACAATTATTTGTCTTTCAATGGATAAATCAAAAAGCTAGAGCCAGGATAAGCAGTTGGATGGTGGGCACATCAGAGATCTGGTGTATTTTAGTGCGTGAAGCAGAACGCCAGAGCCAGCATAAGCAGTGGGATGGCGGGCACGTGACAGAGCTGCAGAGGTGTGACATAAGGCCATGAGCAGCTGGGAAGTGACGTCACGTTAGTGAACGTGTTCTTGTCCCCACACCCAGTCAGGACTGTTGAACGCAGCCGGTGTCCCTCCTGAAAGGAGCACGTGGACCCTACAGTGGTCAGCGAGTGAAGAGCCCGTAGCTGTTCAGCAGCCATCCCCGTTGCTTAGCCCCACTAGAACGTGTCAGTCTTCCACCTGGAACCAGAGGTTCCCCTGGCAGGCAGGGATGTGAAAAATCAAATCCAGAGAAGGTGTCTGTGCCTGGCCTCGTGTTGCCCAGGTGGGGCTGGTGTCATCCAGGCCGTGCTAGGGATGGTAGTGGGGACGCCAACACATGAACAGGATGTTTCGCAGAACTTGGCAGTAATGAGCCCCAGCAGGTGAATGTCTTGTACAGTTGCTGTGGTGGCAGCAGTTAGCAGCTGCGTGCCGCGCGCAGGCAGCGAGCTCCTGTGCTCGTTAACAGGCAGTCTTACTGTCTCGTTGTGTGAGCCTCTGGGAATCTGCGAAGGGCACCTGGCTTCTCTGCTTTAGATGGAGGAGACCCGGGAAGGAGAGGAGTTCTTTTACAAGGAGAGAGCGGGAGGAGTTGTGCCCACCTTTTTGCAGACAGTCTCCTGTCATCTGGCTGAAGCGCGTTAATAACTGTGTGAGCGATGCGCTTCGGAGAGAGCCTCCTGCGCCACGTCTCCTCTCTGGCTGCTTTTCATCCTGCTTTTTATCTTGTCTGCGCTCCCGGAGTTGCTCAAGTGACAGATGAGTGTTCTGTCTCCGAGCATGCTTTGACCCAGTAGTGAACCATAAACTGCTTGGCTTGATTTGCTGAAGCCCTGTGGAGAACAGGGTGCCATGTTCCCCCGATTGATTCACATGGGATCCTCGGGGCCGCTGTGATTTCCGTGCCTTGTAACCTCCTACTGTTTATGAACTTGCATCGTTATCTCCTGGCTGTGCTTATCCAACAGGAACAACAGCGAGAACATTTCAATTCCGCCTTCTGTTTTCCTGCTGGCTGTGGAAACAGCCACGGATATTTTAGGAAGGGTCGCTCCACACGGTGCTGAGATACAAGCCATACTAGCAATCAAATGGCAACATCACTTGAGGTTTCCCGTCGCTAGAGGTGTTTGGCGGAGTTATCAACAACCTCAGAGCCCGAGTACAGTGAAGAAAATGTACCTTTTTTGGTCACAAAAAGATGAGAGCCCTGTGGGTAGAAGGCTGAAATTTGACAAGGAAATCACCCTTGTTAGAGCATGACTCTGCATGGGTTTTGCTGAGAGAAACTTGTAGGCCAGCATTTTGAAATTTGGGGGTTGAGGTGGTGACCACAGGACTACTGGTATACCCAGACCAGCAGTTTAGAGTGGGAAGAAATGTATTGTACCCGTTGTGCAGTTGAGGGCATAACAAAGAGAAGGGGGTTGTATTTTTTTCTCTGGACTTCCTTGTGGTGGACCACTGTGAGTCAGAGAAAAGAGCACACAGTGGATTTTTCTTCTGGGACAGCAATTCTGGCAACACAGAAACTGAACTCTTCATCGTAGTGGGCACGGCAGCAACTACGGCCTTGCACATAACTTCTGTTCTTACCTCTACCTTTAATAGTTTTCATCTGCTGGGTTGAAACTTGGACACTTCCAGAGTGTTCCTGTAAGGGCTGGTTTGGTTTGACTGGCTGCTGAGTTCTTGTCTGTCCCAAATGGATGTTGTTTTGTTTACATTCCATGAAAAAATGATTCAGCCGCTTCTGAGGACAGTGAAGAAAATCTATTTTTCCAGTTATAGAAAAGTTACTGTTTTTCTGGACAGCTCAAGAGGGTGGGAAGCTACTATTTGGCAGTGGAATAGCACTTATTAAGCAATACCTTTTGATGTTCCCATACAAATTAGTTTTGGCTTCACTGCTCAGGAAGCTGAACACAGAAAACTGAGATTGTTCTTGTGCAGGACCTCATCCCTGGGATTTGTACTGCTCCTGGCGCTCGCTCTGCGTGCATGTGCATATGGGAAGAGTTCTTCTGGAAAAGAGGGAGGGAAAGGTCTCTCTTGTCTTTGCTGCAGGTGCAAGTTCTCAGCCAGGCTTTGCTAGTGTGCTGGAGCCCCTTTTCCCGTGTACTTTGCCAAACTCCTCCTGACATCCCTGTGTGCCCTACGCAGGATTCAGAGAGCTGGGCCTTCTGCGTATTACTTGGAGATTGAGGGGCGCTCCCCTCCAAGTGTAGGATGCATGGACAAGCACTCTGTTCTGGAACGCTTTACATCTGAACACGGTGCCAAAGAAATAGGCTGAGAAGTCAAGTCTTAGGTTAGCTGCGCAGTGTATCTGTATAGGGTGTTTACTTACGCATCGGTGTGCCAGCAACTAAAATACAAACAGGTCGCTAAGTTTACGAAAGGGAGGCTCACGCCCATAGGAGACAACGTTGCTGTTGATCCTTGCTTAAAGATCCCCAGAAGGTCAGAGTTTTGGTGGGAGAGCAGTGTGGCTGAATTAGTTTTGAACAGCTCCTCAACCTTGCTGGGTTTTCGACACTGATTCCTTCCCCGCTGTTTGCCGACAGAGGTGGTACAAAAGGTGAACAAGATGATCGCGGCGGGGCAGTATGGAAGGCTCTTTGCTGTCGTCCACTTTGCCAGCAAGCAGTGGAAAATAACCAGTGAAGACTTGATTATGATGGACAATGTACTGGAGGCTGAATGTGGAGACCGAATCCGGATGGAAAAGGTGACGTGCCATGCTTCCACGGTGCCCGTGCTGCCATGCGGGGTGTGGGGCCAGAGCAAATTGCCTGCGAACATTCCTTAAGGCAAAGCCCATAACCAGTTTTTAAAAACACGTCCTGAAGAGCTCCTGTTCTTTCTTCAGCTATTTGCTTTGCCTTAGTTTTGTCCCAATTTCAGTTACTCTGTTAGTGATAATATTATTGTGATTTCTGTTGAACAGGGTTGAAATGAGTTGTGCCAGACTGTTAGGAGACAGATTTTTGTTGTACTAACTTCATCCAAAAAAAGAAAATTACAGTTGTTTCTAGAAAGGGCAGCTGAAGACTATGTTTACCTTGAGACTGCAACACCCAAAATACTTGCAGTGCTCCCAGAGGGACTGTCACTGCTCAACGTTTTGCAAGATCCTTATCACGCTGAGGGTGTTGGGTGGAGGGAGAGGAATGGTACGTGTAGGGGAGGACTGCCAAGATGCAATTCAGTGTCTTTATCCTTAGCTGTGGCTAACTAGCAGGAACTCGTAGAGGCTCATTAATCCAAATTTTAAATGAAGTGGGATTCTGTTGCCTTAACCTTAATGTTGGTTGTTAGAGCCAAGCAAGCAATTAAGGCGAGCCCGGCAGTTTTTCTACTCATCCGTTGCTTTGAAGTGCAGTTTTTAGGCAGGTTTTTAGGCACGCTGTCAGCTGTGTCCTGCATCCCTGTCTACAGCAGAGAGGAGTCATTTGCGTGGAGTAGCCACCTAGGAATGCAAAGGTCTAGATGGGAGTGAAGAAGGTGAAAAACTTGCCTAACCACCATAACCCTTTGGGGATTTCACTGGCAAGTGTCTGTCTAAAACAAAAGTCGGAACATCTTGTGACCATTTCTGTGTTGCTTTCCACTGCTGCCATACGATTAGCGTGGGGAAGGAGGCAGCGTGTGGGAAATGCTGCCTCTTCTCACCATATCCTCTGTTAGCCTGCCTGCTCCTTTAGATAGGCAGGTGGATGAAATGCCCCAAGAGAAAAGGGCTCGTCCCTGGGCTGGTGAACCTCCCCGAGATGTGCATTTCTTTATTGCCCATCGTGAAGCCCTGTGGAGGAGAACGAGGACAGTGTTTCCCTACTGGGATATGTAGCAATTGCTATAAAAATCCAGTGATTTTAGGAGCTACCATTCATTCAGATCCCACAGAAGGCATATTATTCCTCTTCCCAGTATTGCTTTTCATACCTTTTACAATTGTTGGTGAGCCAGAACAGAAAGGTTCAGTGTGTTCTGATCAGCATGAAAGATACTTCTAAAGTATGTTTCAGTAGGTTAAGCTCTGCTGGAAGACTGTCTGTTTAATGGGTCTGGTTCGTGCCTGTTAGCTGCCTTCCCCCACCCTCCTCCTCTAGTAACAGTGCCGGGTTTGCAATGTGTAAAGGCCTGTTTTTAAGCAGTTTGACTCCATTATGATGACTGTGGAATTTGGAAGGTATTGTTTGCGTTTCTAGTGGGACAATGAACCAGTGATAATGTCCAATTTATTTTCCGTAGGTTTTGCTGGTTGGTGCTGATGACTTCACGCTTATTGGAAGGCCGCTCCTGGGGTAAGTTGTCTCATATGAGAATTATCTTTGAGACAATTCTTGTACTTAATTGTAGCTTCCGGGCTCCTACAGGCCCTGAAACGGAAGAGAAAACCGGATTTATCGACACTAGCTTTTGAAAGAATCGCTGATAAAACAAGCTCAGCAGCCTCTGCTAACTGCTAACAACCATGGCCACAGTGCCAGGATAGAGCAGCACGACCCATTTCTGAGGTAACTGCAGGATATTCACCTCTGGTGGGTTGGATCTTTTTCTTACGGTATAAGCCTTGCACAAACTAGCAGTAAATCTTGCTCTTCAACATCTTTACTCACCCTAATTTCAGCGATAGTCATCTTAGAATAACCCAGAAATCCTTTCTCATCCCTTAATGCCTTAATTTGCCTTGGGTTTTTTAACCCATTTCCTTTTGCCCATGTTGTAACCTAGCAGACCTTAACTTTAGAGTTCCAAATTTTCCCTTCCTCCTAGTCACGTAGTCCAGCAATCCCAGAACGGGGGAGGCAGAGTTTACCCCCTTGGCCCCATCTCCATCCAAGGGCTGTAGCAACTGGCAGGACACCTGGTTCTTCAGCCTTTTCTTTACCAAAAGGAAGCAGTGTGGGGACCAGGTGTTACTGCTCAGCTCTTGGGACTAGCCAGAAGCAGAGTCGTGAACTGTTGTTTTCCCCAGGACGAGAGGTTTTAGTGGTAAAAACACAAGTCAAGATAAGGTGGCTTGCAAGCGCCCTAAGTCTCTGGAAGCCCTGGTTGTGGCCTGGCTGCAGGCTAAACCACATGCTTAGGTGTTAGCTTGAACTGCAGCAGCTTTGGCAGAGGCTGGTTAGATAAGGAGGAACTTGGACATCTGAGAGTTATTTCTTGGTGGCTTGTAGACTGAGGTTAGAAATACCCCCGTGGTTTCAGACTGGTTTCACTTCTGAGTGTTTTCTGTACCAGGGGCTGTTGGTATTTAGAAGTGACTCGTAACATGCTTGCACGGTTGATACGGTGACTCCAGTTGCACTGGCAGTAACTGCTTCGGGTTCCTGGGTAGGACAGGGTTTTGAGGACTGCAAATAGATCTGGCATAGCAGATCCTTGGGAGTCATTGAATTATTGCCAGACATTGCACTCCGGGAAGATTTTAGAAAGAGGAATCTCATTATTAGGACTGGAATTATCTTGCAGAAGTTCAAATGAGAGCCCGATTTCTGCAGATGGGGATGTGCCACATCAGGCACTTCAGGAGCACCATCCTTCACCTGGCGCGCTCGGCAAGTGGCCCGGGGGTGGCTCTTTGCAACCCTCAGTTTGGGTGCCAGAGTTGGCATGGAGCCTGAGCCCCAGGAAGAAAAGCAGCTGTTTGGTTCCTGCAAGTGCTCCAAGTGTGTGGCAAGCGCTGTCCTTTGCCTGAAGCAGACCAAACTGTGTGTCTGCCGGTGTTGGCTTGAACGCCAGTAACTTTGCCAGAGGAGGATCGGCGGGAGGAGGCGGCGGCTGACCAGGCAGAAAGAAAGGCTGGCGGGGAGGTGCCATCCTCCCTCCGAGCTGTAGGGAAGCCTCCCGTGTCCCCAGCTCCCCGGTGCTGCCTGAGGAAAGGAAAGCAGAACCCAGCGCGTTGCAGGCAACGTGGACTCCAGTTCTTTCACATAGTTTCCAGTTGTGCCTAAACCACAGACGTTTTGGAGGGGAGATAAGAGACTGGATGCAAACAAAGGCAGTTTTGTTTTTCTGTTGTTTTAAAAATAAACACGTCAGGGAATGCTTGCACCGGTGCCTGCGTAAGACAGTTCCTTACAGCTGCACTCCCTGTTCAGACTTGGAGGCGGGTAGGAGCTTGTCCTGTTTTGGACAGATGGTTGTGTTGTAATTTTCTGTAGCAGTCAGATACCTCCCAAGATGACACTCCTCTCAAGCCTTAAAAAACAGCAGTGCAACAAAGCATATCTGCATGACAGAGGCTATTCTGGGAACTTCTAGCTGGCTTCTGCTCTGGAATCTGTTGGGGTTTGTGTTTGTTCAAGTCACTCGCTGTCTGGTAGATTGGCACGAGGGTACGGAGCAGTATGCAGCTGTACTTTGTTCAGCTGTATAATGCAAAAATTGTTGTGCGCTTTTAAAGCTGTGACTGGAACTGAGCGCAGCCTCGTGCAGGTTTGTATTTCAGGGCATCAGCTGAGTGCCCTCGGCTGGTTTAGACCCGAGTGAAATGAATGATGTCCCTGTGAGAAAGTTTAGCTTATTTCTAGACGAAGTACAGCTGATGGGAATGTTTTCCTCTAGATGAACCCAGCTTTTTCTCCTGCTACCTGCCCATTTTTGTGGTGGCTTCAGTGGAAATGCCAACAGATCTGTTCTTGTCCCAGCCAGCCAGGCTGGGATTCAGTTGCCTTCTGTGGGGAGCGAGTGAGTAGCCAGCCAGGCTGGGATTCAGTTGCCTTCTGCGGGGAGCGAGCGAGCTTGTCAGTTGGAGTTATTACCTCTAAGAGTTATGATCCTTTGGGGTTGTAGGTTGCCTGGATCTTTCTTGCTGCTCAATGGCAATACCTTTCAGCCCAAGTTAGATCTGTGAGATTTCAGTGTGATTTTTCTCTTCCCTCCTGCAAAAATCTGATAGACGTGCTTTGTCACAAAACACTTTGCTGCTGAGAACAGCAGGCCTGACTGTCTATGTCAGACTCTGGGAAATGTGTGACCCCCTTTTTATTTTTATGGACATTCCAGTCATACCTAAAACATTTGATAAAGACTCTTTATTTTTTTCTTTTTCCCTTGGGCTCTATGTTGCTGAGAACTTTTCTGTTCATATGCACTTCACCAGCAAGTTGGTGTCTGCGGTGCTTCAGCCAGGTCCTAGCGCTTTGTCCAACGGAGGACAACTCACTGGGGCCCGTTGGCCTTGACCGTTGACTTGCAGAGGGCAGCCACGCTTGGATACTCAACTGTGTCTTAACAACACCCTTGAAGATACTTCTCTACAGATCTGCGTCAGTGCTTCTCCCTTTGGCTGGGTACTACCCAAGGCGGAGGACAGGGAAGTCCAGTGGTGAGAGCTGCATCAGGGATAGCTTGACTGTGCTACTGCAAACCCTGGCTCTCCTGAGAGTGACACAGAGATTTTGGTGACCGGGTCGCTCTGTCTGCCCTGGCCGCTTTCCAGTTTTCCCATGTGATCATCGTTTTAGTGAGTTTCTTGCATGCCTTTAGAGTCCAAGCTTGTGAGAAGTCAGTGGGAGTTTAACTTTCCCTTTTGCCTTCAGCGGGCGGGAATTAGACCCAGCAAGTATAGCTCCCTCGCAATAGTGGTAAAACACGGCCAGCCCCTGGATTGCCGTCCATCTCTTGGTTTCCTTCCCAGCGTCGCAAGGCTTGCTGCGTATTTCAGCAGCGCTGTCGGGTCCTGTCCCTGGGCTGAATCTGGATAACATCCTTTAGCTGGGATGTCAGGGTCACCCAGTGGTCTCTTTAAATCTAGATTATTTTACGTGTATTTTCTTCTGGGCTAGTCACTAAATGCAGGTAGATCAGTTTTCTCTGGCTGTCCTCCCCTCCTCCCTCAAGGATTCAGTCTGCTATATGTTACACCCCAGAGAGTAAACGTTAAGAGGGATGTTAAATGTCTCAAAGCCTCTGGCCTCCTCGTGACCTTGCTGGAACAGTTAGGCTAGCTGGGCTTCCCCCCTCTGCCCCCCTTAAGTGCAGACAGAGTCCTTTGTCAGGAAAATGTTCTTTAAATGCCTTCCGGCAGCAAAGTGAGCATGCTAATGAGGTTTTAATGGTATTCTGCAGTGATGCTGCATGCAAGAGTG
>KL286490.1:0-28090 GCA_000699545.1 Podiceps cristatus | reverse complement strand
GTGGGAGGGGGGGGGGGGTGGGGGGGTGGTATGATAGATATATGCTTGAAAGATTAGGCCAATTCTGAACTTTTCCAAAAACTCAATAAATTCCGATTCAGAATTAGAATTTATCCCTTTACGAATGACGACATGAGTTGGACCCCATAACCAAGCCACCGCCAAGCTTTCACCCTGTGTTTGGGATTATCTTTTCCTTGGCAGGCCTGGGAAGAGCTGCAGGAACGCTTTCCACGCCTGAATCTGCCACGCATTGAGTTTAGGGAGGTGGTACCGATGTGCAGGCAAAATCATTACCCAGCGCTGGGGAGTTCCTCCTCCTTTCTGACCAGCAGTTTTGTGAATGGCAGTCCCAGCCCCGTCCCCTGGCAGCGACGCGCGGCTTGGATCGGGATGAGTGCTGGGAGCTCAGCTCCCGCGTCTCCCACAGCCCCGAGCTGCTCTCACATCTAGTGGCGCAGATAACAAAGCTCCCATTGATCTCCAGGCCACAGGAGCAGCTTCGTGCAGGCCTAAACTGCTCAGCTGGTTTTAATGCCAAGAGCAATTTGTTTTCTTTATGGACAGCGTGGTTGCAAAACCATGTTGTTTAAGATTAAACTTCTTTCATCTGGACAATGGCAGCAACAACAACAAAGAAAAAAATGCTTTTGAAAATAATGAAAAAAATCAAGTAACATTTTTTTTTGGGGGGGGGGATAAAAGAAAGTAATTACATCCAGGCATCCAGGCTGACCACAAATGCCAAGTTTGTGCTTGATGCAGTTTTAACTGGTTGAAATATTATTTCTAAATAAACAGAGTTTAAAATGGAAATTCTGACGAAGCTTTGACTATATTGCTATTACTATCATGTTAAATCATTGTTATTGTCCTAGTGGTGTCAGTGTGTAGCTACAATTGCTTGTGGAATGATGAAAGCTTAAACCCAAAAAACTCAGCTTCTCTGATAAACCTCAGATATTCAGCTGGAGGAGAATTACACCCACCCAACTTTTTAGCATGAAGTCATGCTGGATTTGTTATAATAAACAAGTTATTAAATGTAGTTTCTCTCCTAAATCATTTACACGCTGTATAGCTATTCAAGGAACTCTGGTTTATTTTCAGTACCTACACTTTATCTAGGATATTCATCACCACAGTAATAGTTGGTGCAGTGATCTAAAAGAGTGTTGTCCACACTGACCTTTATTTCTTGTTTTTCTGGCATTTTTTACTGGAATCCTTCAACAGGGTTTTTTTTTTTGGGGGGGGGTCAGCTATTGCAAAAAGGCTTCAGCAAGGTATAAGCAGTTAGATTTGGTTTAGATCATTTATTTGGGTATTAGCACATTTGGAAACCATGGAATTAACTCAGTCAAGTGTGATTATGGTAATAAAACTGGGCCATGCAGAGTTGGACTCTCCTAACTGAAAAGATTTTTTCCTTCTCACGTGGACTCACAGATTTTTATTAACAAAATTAAGTCCACCCTCTTCTCATGGGCAACATCTTTCACAAATATTTATGATGGTGTCCTCCAGCTCCTGCATGTATTAATTACTCATGCTAGCAATAAGTAGGAATTCCCTCTAGTTTCTGCTAAGAGATCATTTAACTGGGCCTAGTCATTGAGAACCACCACATACAAAGGGGACGAAAAGGAAAGTTTCTGCCCCAAAGGGCTCCCAGGGATGCCTGCTGGCAGCTCAGAGCCCCGCCGTTTTGGGCAAGGGAGCTGGGATCATCTGGCTCACAAACCCACCGCTCCTGCAGACACAGTCGTCCCACACCACCTTCGGCACCCTCTGCTGGCATCACAACTGTGAAATAAACATCTTTTTGGCACACGCATGCAAAAAGTTTTTATGTGCCCAAAGATCTGCATGGGCTATGGATTTTAAAACTACCTGTAGGTTTAGGCTTTTCTTTACCATTAAGAGCCAAATCACACTGTCTACCCAGCTCCTTTCTGGCACATTTAAAAACCTGTCAGGGCCAGATGGTGCCTACTGGCATGGTGGTTCTGTGAAAAGCCAAAAGAGAAGAAATTAAACTAGCCTCAGAGTAAATATGTGCTGTAAGCCGTCTTGCTGTGAGCGGCCAGCTGCAGCAAGCGCATGTAAGCTAGCCACCCTGCTAGCCACTCCATCATTTAAGTGGAACACTGGCAGGGGGTTATTTAGGGAAACCTGTGTCTGAGGAACATGTGCACCTACGTAGTGCAGCACACAGAAGGACACGTACGCTGCCGTCAGAGTCCAAAATCATCCAGCGGGTTTCGTGCAAGGCCAGTCTTTTTGTCTTGGAGGTCTGAAAGATAGGTGGCAGGAACTTGAAAGTTCACTTTCTCATCTAATCACCGGTGAAAATGGCTGTGGTGCCCAGGTGTTACAGCTGGACAGTTTGTCTTGCTCTGTGCATTGCTACTTCCTTCCTGAGATAATAACGAAACCCTATCAGCCTACTGCGATGACCAGTTGGAGGAATTTTTCTTCCTCTTCTCTGCCAACAAGTTTTTATTTCTTGCCAGTCCTGTCTCCATGTATTTACCACATTACATCCCTCCTCTCCTCTAAAATAAATGGTCTGGAGCGGGGGGAGAAAAAGGGTCCGGTGCCTGCTTGCCCCTGCTGTGTATGAATTACAAGCCAAGGCAGAGCACGCGTGGGCAATGAATGCTCCTTGAGTGTCCTCATCTCTGGAGACAGGCTGACAGACAGGTTTGGAAAAGAGAATGAAGAAAAGCTGAACAAACTAAAGCTCCCCTCCCCCAGCCCTTCACACAGCGTTACTTCTAGCACCCCCCACTCGGAAATCGGCACTCGTGGCCGTGCGGTACCGCTCACAGCTCTGCAGGCAGCAGCCCCTGGAGCCTCCGAATTCAGCGCGTCCCTCATCCGGGACCCGCTGTGCCGGGAGGCTTCCCTGCAGCAGGCTGTGCTCAGCAAAGTGCCGCTCCTGCGACGGCAGGCAGAGAGTGCCCGTCCTCACCCCTGTTCTTCCACAAAACACCGGGCACAGTCACAGGCGCGAGGTATTAAGCTCCTTCGGTACGGATGAGGCCCTCCTTGGTGCAGGCTCCAGGGCAGGCTGGGCTCCTGGAGCCCTTGTGCACCATACCCAGTTTTAACAAGCTGTTGGCCGGTCTGTGGATGGCTTGTCTAAAATCTCTGAACTTTCTGCCTTGTTGAGCCAGACACCTTAAAAAAGTGTTTACTTCCAAAGGTGCTGGCACCTGCAGTTTCCTCAGAAGTTATTTCTTAGTTTTTTTCCACGGACTGAATGTTTTCTTGCTTTGTCAGTTCTGTTTTTCAGCATTAATTCTTCTACTTTTATTAGACAAAATAGTGGTGCTCTGAACAAGATAGAGATAGAAAGAAAAAAAATTAAAAAAAAAAAAAAGCCCTGAATTTCCAATAGTACCATTTCAGCTTATTTTAGTGAAATAATCCCAAAGCTGTGCTTCTCTTTATGCCTGAATAAAAAGGGCCTGAGTTGTCATTAGCACAGTGCTATTCATGAGATCTCTGGGTTTTACTGCATTTGCTGGAGCCTAAATACAAAAGTGCAGAGAGGTGCCAAACTGAGTGAAAACATGCTTTTCTGAGCAACAGGGCAATTAGGGCTAGATTCGGTACGGGCCTAACTTCGGCTGGACAGCTGCTATGTTGCAAGGCAGTTGTCCCTTGTCCCACAGCAACGACATCCTGAATTGAATTCTTCTTCTTCAAATTTCTCACCTTTTGGGTAACCCAGATTCAGTTTCAATCCTGCCTGCGACATTACTGGGCTGAAGTAAAACTTAGATTTGAAATACTTCTGTACTCAGAGACAGTCTAAACGCAAATCTGGACCCAGCTTTACAGTTAGGACATGTCTGTTGCCAGCATAGACTGTGATTAATAATATCTAGGGAAGGGGTTTTTACCCTAGGGCCAACAGCAGTTTATAAGAATGGACGTACTGTTTCTCCTATTCTGCAAATGAGGAAACCAAGGCACAAGATGACTTGTTTCAAGCCGCTTCTCTTATAGTCCGTAGTCCAACAGTCATTTTGGTGGGTCACGCTCAGCCCACGTAGGAGTCCGGTGCAGGCCATGAAGCCGCAGCTCTGTATTTGAGTTAGTACCATAAGGGCAGCCTGATTTATGGACTCCTCTGCTGCTGGGGTCAAAAATTAAGTCGCTTTTCTGCCGTGGGGGCAGACCTGTCAACCGTAATTAAAAGCTTTCCTTTGAAATATGTGTCAGACTTTACACATGCTGAAAAGTGCTTCTCACAATATGAGCTTTCAGGCTGCTGCACTGAACAACATACATGCGGCTAACCACTTCTCTGTTGGGTCCCAACAGCATCTGTTCCTTTGCCAACATTTTACTGGCATTCCACCGAAATCAGTGTAGCGTGCAGTTTTGCCAGGTAGGGCCAGAAGCAGTTAAGAGGTTAATAGACGCAATCCAACTTCAATCGATGACGCAAACCACAGAGGTGAACCAAACAGACTGCTATCAAATGAGGAAAACAGATAGACTTTGTGATGATCTGACTAATTGCAGGAGCGGTTGTCTCGTGCAGATGATACTCTTCCCACCCCTTCTCCAAGACGTATGCTGGCTGGCTGGGAGTCATCGATCACAGCTTGCACAAGAGTCTTAAACCCCTAATTCAGGGAAGCAATCAAAGGTAACTGTGTCCCTAAGTCATCTAGGCTCTTTTGAAAACCCCAGTGCTCCTCTCCTTGTTCCGGAAAGAGCTACCACCAAAATTTCAGCTCCTGACGGGAAAGTATAATACCATGCTGGCTGCCCCTCAGCAGCACACTCTGACTTCAGCCGGGGCTTTTCCTGCAGCGAACGCCTCACCCGCTGCTTTTCAGGTGGATTAAGCTGTCTGTGGAGAGTCACACAGAAGGCTTTCTTGTGAGACTTCCAGAGCGCCTTGTCTCCAGCCAAGTCAGAAATACTGCTAGCACAGCCACCTTGTGGCATTGGAGTATCTGCACTTTCAGTCCCGAGAGACAACAGGAAGCACGGAGTCAAGCCAGAATTTAAAATAAATACATAAAAGTTAAGCAAATATTTTTGGACCTCTTGAGCAGGTTTGGGTTTTGTTTGATTCAGAGTAATAATAATACTTAGCACTTATAGTCTGAAAGCACTATACAGACTTTAACTACTTAGGTTTTGGGCAATGGTCTGGATCAGATCTTGTTTGATCTGAATCAGTGCTCCCATGCCGGGAGAGTACATTTGAGAAGTCAGAAGAGAGAAGCGGGAATATCCTTTGTGTCTTTTGGGTTCTTCTTTCAATTTTTGCCACTCATTTTGCCATTTATAGGAAATTATTCCAACTCTTTCTACCTTTGTTTACCCAACAGAGAAAGTGTTCTCCAGCATCACTTGCAGGCCTGTTGTAAGATTTAATTTCAAGGATGCATCTAAGGTCCTCTGACAGTTACTGCAGATGCAGATGTTTCTCATTCTTTCTCACGTGCCTGGTGAAAATTAAAGCCTAAATTGTGACTGAAATATATACTGGCAGCTAAACAGCTCAAACCATCCACGATTACCTATACCGTTCTAATAGTAATCTCATCCGCTGCCCGAGGCAAAGAATTTTGAAAAGGTTACAGTAAAATATGTAAATAGATGAACCATATGCATGAAAAGAATTCTCTCGGGTCCTAGTGTATGTCTATTGTGGCTTGAGCTCTCCTTCCAAGCCTTGTTTTTCCAAGAGTCAGCTTTAAAGCTCGGCATAGCTACTGGACCAGTTTATGATCTAAAGACATATTTACAAGTTCAAACCACTTCAGGAGCTAATTATATTCTGGACATGCTACAATATTTGGATGCCAAAACGTCCGTATTCTTTGAAATGAATGTTTGGTAGCTTTCTCAAGAAGACCTCATTTCACAAACTCCAGTTACAACAAATGAACACATGTTCCTCTTTTTGTTTCCTCTTTTTTTGCTGAATTTGAGAAAAAAAGTAATCATACCGCAATGGAAAACACTTCATTTTCTCATTAAAAAGTACATTTCAGCAGCTTTTCATCACACACTGTCCTGCCATCCTCAGCTTTCTGTGAAGGAGACAGTCTTCTAGCAGTCAGTGCAGCATGGAGAAGGGACACGTGGAAAAGCAAGCAGTCTTTCTCTGTTGACTCTAGTGGGTGCAAGGAGAGGCTCAGTTTGGAAGGCTCCGTCGTTAACCAAAACTTCTTCTTCCTCAGTCAGGTTGTTTATTCCCTCACCTTGGCAATTCTCGTGCAGCCAGCAAGGGGACAGCCTGGTCGTGCTCCCAGGACAGGAGGCTGAAGCTGATGGTGAAAAGGAGCCCAGGCCAGGCACGGGGAGTGCGTTGTGCCTCTGCGGGGTGCCGCTCCAGGTGCAGGCAGCAGCTGGTGAAAAGGCAGGAAGCTGCTGGTAGGAGAAAGCTGCAGGCGGAGCTGCTTTGTGTCCCCAGGACCTAACGCAGTGTTACTCAGTAAGGAGAAGCTACAAGCAGTGGGAGACATGGCAGCCCAGTGTGCACATGTCAGAGCCACGTCTGAGTGCAACCTATTTGCCATATCTAGAATCAAGTTTTTCAAGTTTTCTTTCTCACAACTGATCATTTACCATCCCTACGATTTTTCTTGCTGCTTATTCTCCATAGACGTTGCCACCTCTTTGATCTCTACATAAATACATGCAGCTCTTGAGCACACTGTTTACATAGATTAAAAGGAATCCTAAACCTTACATGTACACACTGATAACCTCAAATCTGATTTGTGATTGAGTACCTGAAAATGGCTTTTACTCTCTGGAATTTTAAGGTTTACAACAAGAGAGATGTCTTAAGCCTTAGACAGCACAGGCTTTCCCCTTTGAATACAGCAAACTCTGGCTTCCATGGTGAGGTCGGATCTCCAGCAGCGGTGCCTCTGAATACCAGAATGGCATTTGAGCCTGTGAATTTTACTGTGATCCATAGAGCCAGTTTTATCTTCTATAAGCAGGATCAGTTTATGCATCATCCTGACAGTGCAAATATCTTGAGAGAGGTATGCTGTGCTCTTAAGCTCTTCTCTGAACCAGAGAAACCAGACCCTAAAACGTAACGCAGTATGGCGCCTGAAGTAACTTGAATGCTATTAAGTCACTGTTGAATTTGTACAATTTCTGTATATGTTCAGAACCTAATGAACTATATTGGTCACAATCCTCAGTAAGATGGCCTCACCTTTGCAAAAGGAAGTCATGAGAAATGTGGGCACAAATCTCAAGATTATGAAACTAGAGAGCATTGCATATAGTTAACATATACATTATGGCCAGTTACATTCACAGCTTCTTGAATTCCTAGGTTCATTACTTGCTGTAGTTGTATCTTCATAAGCATCATCACTGATTCTTAGCACTTTAATTATACTTTAAAAAATCTATTCTGAACACTGTTCTTGCCCATAGAGCTGCATACCAATATAGACTGCAGTAAAATGAGGGAACGACTTGTGCGTCTACACCAACTCCAATACCAAAACCACTCCAATTTACTAGACAACCTCACAAACATTCATAGGTCCATTAATTATAAACTGTAGTCATTAGAGGCTTTTTTCCTCATGTATACTGACCACAGGACTTCCCTGAATTGAATCTTGCTTGAGCTAAGGTAGATCATTCAGAAAAAAAAATAAAAAAAAAGGCACTATAAGATCAAGTCACAAAGATTTTTCTGTAGTACCTGTACTGGGACTTGGTCTTTTAGAGCAGAAGTACCTGGTGGTGCCAGTATTGACCCAGAGTTACAGGAACCTTTGATGTCCAGGGCATGGAGGCTCTTAGGTGAAGAGGAATCTGTTACCTCAGTGATGAGGTTAATCCTGTACTACCACATCAATGCTAAACACTGCACTGTTTAGCTCAGCCAATCTAAGGCAACATCAGTTTCAGGGAGCCTGTGGTTATTTTAAAAAAGCCACAAAAGTTGTAGAGAGGCTTTCTTCTACGCATTTGTTTCTGCAAGTGTCTAGACAGGTAGAAAAATCACGGCGATGCAGGCACAAGATCTGCTTTCTACTACACCATTAGTAGATCACTACACCATTATTTTCAGGAATGAGATGTCACAATATACTGATTTAAATGACAACTGAGATCATATATTAATGGGGTGTGGTGCGTGGAATGCATTCACATCGAATTGCACAAAACCCTGAAGCAGACAGTGTTTGGGGAAGATCATACATACACTGAATAAAGACAGGATGTTTATGGCCTGAATCAGCACATGTAGTTGCCGTAAGTCACGAGTGCATGGAAATTTACCTCACCAAGAAGAGATACTGTGATAACATTTAAAAGATTTTTTTTTTCCACCTGGCACTTGACACTTTGGTCCTTTTCAAGTGTCTGACCACCTCCATGTGCTTCATAAACCACTCTGCCAATCCCAACAAGGCTTGAAAAGATCACAGGAGTTTTCACATACTTGGCTGCCCCAACTTATTAAACAGTCTCCTTATAGGATGTTTTTATTTTTCAGCCTATATCCCAAAAATCTGATGTTCTTGGACAAGGAAACGTGATTGCGGGTGGGCTCAGGAGTTTCTACCTCAGGGAAGTTCTTTAGACTAGAAAGGGGCTTCTCCCAGACTTATCTGGGAGATGATTTCACAGCCCTAACTCACACTGAATGGCTCTTAGCCATACATATGGCCAGCCCTTTGGCTGATAAAAATGGATAGAGTGTCAGGGTTTTGTCCCTTCACACTGTGTAGGACCACTCATGTGATCAAAGATTGCAAAATCAAGCTATGAATTTTACAGCTGTAATGTATGGATCACCCTCTAACCTCTGCAAGTAGGGCCTGTAGATCTTTAAAAGCACACTTTTTAGTAAAAATATATACCTGGGTCCAATGCTGACTTTGAAAAAAGGAATTCCCTCTGTCCCACAAAAACTCACACCTTCCTTGCTCCAACTTATTTTCAAGGGAAGCCAAGGCAAAGAGGCTTTATAACATGTGCTGGAGGTCAGAAAAGCCAGATGCTCATTCTTGGTAATGCCTTGCCCCCAAAGATGTGTAGGAAACCCATGCAGCCCTGCTAGTCTTGAAGGCTGGTTTAGAAACTTGGGATAGGGTACACTTGCACTACTCTTCTTGACCCCATAATATTGACTTAAAGGGAAAAAGGCACTTCCAGAATGTGACTTAAATCTTCCCGAGGCAGATGATGAAGTTGGCCAAATGAATCACGCCCTCATACAGCCTGTATGTCTCCGTAAGAGGCTAGATAGATGTAGGAAACTACCCTGTGGGCTCCTGTACTGGAGATCTTAAGAAAAGTGAATCCCACTGGAAAAGACTTTCCTAAAGATACCCAAGGGCTCTGCTTTAAGGTAATGATAATATTGCAAGAGTTCCAAACCCAATTATTTCCTAAGCTATCAAGATGTGGTGAATTCTAGAGCTTTCCTAAATGATGTTTCCTGCAAATGTCTTCAACCCACATTCCTCCTGCTTTCCTGGAATCAACTGTGGATAAAAGAAAGTGAGTCTGAGGACTGATGACTATTGAATTCCTGCAAGTATGGGCAGTCTATGGAATCACAGCTTGGTTTCTATAGCTTTTTGTTTTTCAGGAAGCTGTCTGAATTTCTTTACAGTCTACCTTACTCTTTTGTGACTGCTTGGCTCCACTAGCCAGCATGTTTGAAGGACAGAGGCAATTCTCCAAGTACCCATACACAACCTATCAGTCTCTGCTCCTATCCATCTGTCTAGGAGGTTTAATGGTCTAGACAATGGTGGCTTCTCTTCTAGCCACTCTACACTGCTGCCTCCTAACAGAAACAAAGTACAGGAGTGAGAGAGGGAACTAGAGTTAGGTCTGCATGTCTTGCTACTGCTTTACATCCATGTGTACCAAGGTCTGAACCCTACAGCAGTTTGTAATATGAGTCTGAATATCTCAGAAGAAGGAAAATGCACAGTTTGGTGTTTTTAGTTGGTAGCTAAAGAAATACCAGTGATGCTGCCATAGGCCCTTGTTCTCCTGGTCAATCCCCCATTGCCACCTGTCCTGGCCAATAATGAGTTGTCATCTTTGTTCACTCTTGCTGAATCCTTTCCAGCAACTTACCAAGTCTGAAGAACATATAATCACTCAGAAGGTAGATTTCTCCTGAGTAATAATTATTACTTGAGCCAGACTGGAAGAGTCTGGTGGATCCTTACAGAAAACCTCCAAAGCTGATGAACACTTTTGTGTGATTTGCTCTTGTTTTCCCATTGCTAGTCCACTAGTCAGGAGAATTGTTACTGAGCAAGAGAGCTTGAAGGTATTATGCATATTAGAAAGTGCTGCCAACTCCTTTAACTCCTCTATATCGATCCTATTTGATATCAGTGGGATATATTTATCCAGAGAATGTCTAACTGTCATCAAAAAGGGCAGCTCTTCTTTGCAGCATTTGTGTTCCTGCAAAGATTAAGGACCTGGTCTCTAACTCTTTTTGTCATGGAGAACTTGCCCTTTTAATGTGGGTCCAAAGTCCCTGCAACTGAACATATGCTTCCCAGATGGACCTAATTAAGACTATTTGGTGGTATTTGGGGGTGAATAAATAGAGAAAGAGGAAACTTGCTTAGTGGGAGGTCTATGGAAAGAGCTGCAGATGACTGAGAACTGGGAGACCAATAGAGTGACCAGCTGGTGTCTTCTCACTGAGAGCCACAAAGAGAGGAGGGCTTATGGACCTAGTCCTTCATGCTATGGTGTCAAGCTTGAGGGCCAAAGGACATGGCGAACAGCAGAAAGAGAGCAAAAAGTAAACCTCACGGTGTGTCTGGAGAGAAACAACTCTGAGGCATGGCAACTGAGACATTCCTGCAGGGAAGCACAAGGGAGTGCTGCATCTAAAGGGGTCATTCATGAGGGCAGATCAAGAGCTGTGGAAATGGCAGAAGACATAACTGCAGCATTTGTCATGTTTGTAATGCCTCCGCTTGGGACAGAGTTGGTTCATTTTCAATCATTTGTACAGCTGATGAATGCTACTTCTCTTTTCTCTCCTCAGAGTCATGTCTTCTTAGAAGGTAATATTGTAAGATTCTCAAAGGAGTAAGTAATTAGATTTTCCTTACCTGCTGCAAGGCAGTTGCTCCAACTCCCTCTCTCCAAGTAGGGCACCTGAACAGCTCCAATTGCTTGGTGCACTCACACGAGGAGCTATCCTTCGACAATCAGAAATTGAGGACCTGAATTTTGAAAACCAGTATTGGAAGGCGTTGGTGAGCCTGAAAGGGAGTTAGGTTAACTATAAACAGCAAATCATTTGATATTACCAATGTGACATGAAGCAGAGGAATGGCTGTAGCATCATGGTTGTAAATTCTTTGGCCCAGTGGCTACTCTTGGCCATGGACACAACACCTGGAAGAAAGGGGCCACGTTAGGGTGTCTGGGAAATCCCATCGTGCTGTTAATGAACAAGTGTGGACTTCTCCAGTCAAATGGTTGGCCGTCGTCTCCCAAAGGAGGCCTGCACTTCAGCTCCTGTGTGCACATTTAGTTCTGACTTACAGAGCTGCTGAAATCCAGTGGACAAGTGACATCATGGTTGAGAAACTAGGACTGGGTTTCATACAAAAACAGTTTTGCACATCAGTATTTTTGCATGGTCTTGAAAAAGCCCAAGAGTTGTATGTTACTGGTCCAATTTCATAGTCATTGCTACTTTAGTGGAAAGTTTTTGTTAGAAGTCCTGTAATCAGCCACAGCAAGGTGCATTGATCTCTCTAGGGACAATGACCGATTCATCTCCTTATATCCAGCCTGGGTTGAGAAACAAAAACTGAAGACCTCAGGATGACCAAAGGGAAGATGATTCGGGCTTTCATCTCACCCTTCAAAAGATGACACTCAACACAGCAAAGTGAGAGCCACAGTGGTTCTGGCAACCTCGTAAGTGTGCACAAAAAAGTCAGAAGACCATGGGAATGAAACTATTCTCCTTGACTGAGGAATGAGTCTTCCAGAGGCTGTTCAGGCAGTTTAGTGGGTCTCTGAGCAGAAAGATGGGATGCAGGTAGGGTTTTGTGTGTCTCTACCAGATCAGGGAATAAATCCAGGGTAAAGGATTGGAAGAGAATAAACAAGTGTAAACACAGTCATCACAAAACAGCCAGAGCATTTCAGGCAAAACAGACTTTAACTTGCCAAGAGGAGAAGTTGGCAAATGTACCTAGTTCTTCCAAACAGGAGAAAGGTTTGCTTCAAACTTTTTTTTTTTTTTTAAGAAGTGCCTTGATTCCCATCAAATCATCCTATTTACCATTTACCTACAGGCATTTTGTGAGGCTGCACTGGAGATGACATGAGTTTCTCTGTGTAAGGCCTCTAAAACCATGTCTTTCCCATTTCTCTTCCTCTCCCCAATGTTCTCCTCCCCGCTTCTGAGTCCTTTCCAGAGTCTGACTCCAGTCCCCAGATCCAAGGATGGGATTTTTTTCTCAGGGAAGATTCCTTTAACCTCTGGGCTGCAACAGTTCCAGGAATGTGGCTATGGGAGAGCAAAACCCCAGAAGAAATATGAAGTTCATTTTTTAACTAAAATTATGATTTATGAGGAACAGCTGAACAGACTATGCAAGGTTTCATTTACATAGATTTGAAGGCCACAATGATTTAGTAGAACTATATGTGCTTGCTCTTTTGTGAGACTTATACATCACATATGTAAGTACCAGGCTCCTTTTCCTACTGTCTCTATGTTTAGTCTTACACATGATAACCATGTGCTTTCAGCACCTCACAGACACTAGCAGGGTTTTTTCATCAGAAAGCTCCTCAAGAACTGAAGGCTGGAGAAACGCAGTGCACAGACTAACAGTGCACAGAAAATCTGTAGCCAGGCTGGGACCGGGTTTCTGAAATCTCAACACCAGTGCCTCAGTTGCTCCCTGTCCTCCTCATTTTGCTGCCGCAGTGGCCCCTCTTCCTCACCCAGAGCTTCATTGTACATTTTTATGTTATTGCCACACATGACAGTTCATCTCCAGGAGTCCCCGAGCTCCACCACGGGATGGTGAAGGGCAGGTTGAGAGCACACCTGGGCCACTGAAAAGCTCAGCAGTCACCCCTGGGGGCTGCTGGCCCCTGCCACTGGGAGTGCTTGCTGTTATTGCCTTCATTGCAACTTAGACCAAAGAACCCAGCTGAGCTCCAGGCACAGAAACGAGTCTTAACACACAGAGAAGAGCTGTGTTCGTCAGAGAAACCAATGGAAACTGGCTACTTTAAAAACTCACAGAAAAATCAACGCTTCCACTCAAACATAACCTGCAGGATCTGTCTACTAAACCTACTGCTGTGCCATGGACAACCTCACCCAGTCAAACACAATTCTTCCCAAAAGGCAGGTGCTCACACTTGGACCTGCTCGCATTTCAGTAATGCAACACAGCCCCTCCCCTCCTACCCCAGGTCTAAGACAGGGACAACTATTTAAACTTTTAATAATGAGCTTAGCCCTTACCTCTGGTTATACTATGCAGAAATGGTGTAACTTGGAACCATTTCCATTCCTGTGGGGTTTTTGTTTGGGCTGGTCCACTAGATGTGAGGAGTTTCAGGATATTTTCTCAGTCTAAGTATCCTATTACCATGGCTGAAACAGTTAGTCAACTTTAATATATTTCCCTTGGCAAAATACCTTTGAAATCAGGAAGAGCCCTGTCTTTGGCTTTGAAGGTCAGGGAAATGTGGGGTTAATTTGTGAATGTGTTTGACCGCCTAAAGATATCAGATGGGATTTTCAAGCATGTCAGTAGGTGTCACAGTGGGCCTTTGATATCCCACTAGAAATCAACTGTAACTTGAAGTTCCAAAATCTCCTTAAAAATCTGGCTTAAAGTACCCTTAAGCATCCCATGTGTCACTTCTGCACCTGTGGATGAGTAAGGAGTTGAATACTTGCTTCTTGTATCTCAACAGAAGGTACTAAAACCCAATTGGGTTTTCTACCAAACAATTATAAAGAAAATTTCTCTGTAAGTTGCATGTGGCAGACTGTCTTCAATAAGTGTAGCAATAAATATGTTTCTATTTTTGTACTCTTCCTCACTTTCAAATTTAATTGTACATTGCTTATAGTGTTTCATCATGTAAAAGACCAACTGATATAAGAAAGTCTGATCGGGTCTTTTGCACTTAATAGATAAATGAGACTAACATTGATGGAAGATAAGCATCCAACTTTGTTTTTAATACATCTATGTAATACATAATTATAAATTATAACATAAAATGATATAATAGATAATCTGTTTCTAATCTATGTTCAGATAGTTAATAACTCATATCCCTTATTTATAATGATTCTACTTTTCTTGGTATGGCAACCTGAAGGTTAATGTCTCAGTGTCACCTGTGTGTCAATAGAAAGTAAGGTTAAACTTTATATGGAAGTCATGTTTACACCACCTCAGCTAGCCATCAACCAAGGCTAGTACGGACCTTTCACCCCAGATAAGGTGTAGAATATGATCAGAATCAATTTCTTCCTACTCCACCATCCATGTTGCTTCTTCATGAAGAGAGAAACAAAACCTCTTCAGGGTATTGCTTGTGGTTTATTAGTGTTAAGATCAGACCTTGGAGGTCAGCTCCATACCCTAAGTACTTCAAGTCCAGCAGTATTTGGAAGCAGAGCTGGTCTCATGTCAAAGAAAGATACCACTTGGAAAAACTAGGTTTACATGTTACCCTGGATGCTACTGCCCGCTGATACATTTGAGCTTAAACCAAAGACGTCATAGATGTGTAGGTCTGGAAATCACTGTTGCTAATGAGTTCTACATCTAGCCTGTAAGTAGAAAGTGGCTCAGCTCCTAAAGTCTAGAAAAAGGTCACAGTAAATCCCTGTGATTTGAAAATGTGATGCATTCAGGGGCATACATGCACACTGCAATGAAGAAATCCTGCCTCACACATGGTAAAATAAAAGCTTGGGGGAGTCTTGCTGCTAAGGTAGGTTGCATATATGTTTTTGCAAGTGTGTTTATGTAGTGTTTTTAGATCCCAAAGCTAGAGGCCTTGCTCAGGCAAAAATCCAACTGGCTGACATGAAAATGTTGCCTTATGCAGACTGCAAAACTGGGCTGGGAGTGCATATCTGTACATTCTCTATGCATGCTAAAGATCAAGGTTGCCAGGACCTCTTATTTGTGTTTCCCTCCTCAATATGTGCCCAAGATGCAGGTAAAATTCCCATGACTTTCAAAGAGGCTGCAGAATTTGGGCCAGTGGGTATCAAAACAGCTCTGAACAGTGGAGTACGGCTAAATTATTCCAACGCCAGACAAATGGGTCTGCCTAAACTAAGCCATAACATTTGAATTATTAATGTTCTCTAATAAAGGGGATAAAGTGTCTGTAGAACAGAGTGTTTCAGAGCTCTGTTAAAGATCATGCCTATTTTAATTTAGAAGTTCAGCTTGAGGAGAGACAATGCTGGCATTGTGTTACAGAGATTTAAAAAGAGTCTGTCTTGAGGATTTTCCTCCGTCTTATCTGTAATAATAGAATTTTAAAAAGAGTCAGAGTGAGAGCAGCAGCACTGGAAAATATCTTTCTCAGAAACTATAGCAGACAGGTCACAACATTTTTAAACAATGATAGTAACATTTATTCTATCAAAGCCATTTTATGTTTTATTTGGAACTCTGGCGCCTTTATTTTTTTAAGCTCTCATAACATGACACTAATTACAGACATCAAGATGCTCTATAGAAGATACCAGTCAAAGTCCAGATGCTGCTGCTTCTCCTTTCTCTGCACTCCCACCCCAGCCTTTTTGTGTGCATTACATCATTGCATAGTTTATTTTAAAAGTGCCTCAAAAATGCAATGATAGTAATCATAGACAGCAGGAAATTGATGGTGAGCACCTCTGGTCTGCAAATTCCTTTACAAAGCACTCCCGCTGCTCATCAGAAGACCTTCTTGTTAGCAGAGATTTGAAAATACAGAGGCTTGAAAATACAATTCGAGTGATATGTTAAAATAAATGTTGGGCTAAAGTAATTTTCGTCTTAGGGCCATGCATGCAAGTGTCCTCCCCTCTGTCTCCTCCACCAGATGGAAAAGACCAGATCAGTCAGACGAATGGGTAGAAGGGTTTGTGTTGTTCCCTCTGGGAGGCTGACCTGCTGCTGCAATGCATGGGGCCAGGCGAGTATTGCTTGGCTCTGGCTCCCCAGTGAGCCCCCACTGGTGCAGGTTTGGGGTGAAGCATCTGGAGAGGAACCCACATCTCAGGGGTGTCAGCCATCCCAGAGAAACACAAGACAGTGTACAGGCCACATTCCCTTTCTGAAACAGTTGGCTGCAAGAAGTCATTGCCATTTCTCGGGGAGCCAGTGTATTCCATAGCTCTTCGAGCAATGGTGGCCCTCCACGAGACATCCATAGCTAAAATAACCAAGGGCCCCGCAGCCACTAGTGAAACTGAAGGATCCCATGACTTTTAGAAACCTCGATCATCTGCCTGTAGCAAGTGGTAAAATCACCACCCAGACCTCAAAACTGTTGAGTTTCACCTTGACTTGAGCACATGACCACCTGCAGGATACGTGTGACATTTCAGCTACAGTAGCATCATCCGGAAGAGCATCTGAGCCATGCCCTGACCCTCTGTGTGCCCCACTGCATCACAGGGATTCTCCACAACTCACACCATGTTGCCCAGGGCCTGGCTGGTGTCACCAAAATGGCCAGCTTTGGTCAGGATAACATGGGCCCAGCTCTGCTGCGTGTCACCGATCACTTAGCACATCCTTGGAGCTTCATGGTGACAAATACGCACAGCCCTGCCGTGCTGCAGAGCTGAGTGACGGCTGCCTCCCCCACATTTTCCCACAGGCAGACAGCTCACGGGATGAAATCCCAGTCTTGTGTAAGCGTGAATCAGGTTTTCAGCCAAAATGTTGCAACAAACACGTTTGTCCTGCAGAGTAAGCAAATAGTGACAACACTGCACCAGTAAAGAACAGGAAGCTTTTGATGACACTGATTCCAATTTTTTAGCCTATTAAGATTTCCATTACCCTGAGGATCATTATTTAGCAATAAGTAAACACCAATAAATCTGATATAACAAGTGAAACACATGCACTTAAAGAGAAAAATAATCCTAGTAAATATTCTTTCATTTATAGCACATTAGAAACAGGCAGCACAGTGATATTAGGGTGATTATCAAGCTCTGAAATACATCCTATCCTCCAAAACAAGGGCCCCACGAGCCTGCCGAGATGCAAGACTTAGGTCTTTTCATCCGGGAAAGAAGGGAGGATCCATGGTGGGAATCCTGTCACTGATTTCCTTCATGCCCGTATCTGAGAGGTTCCTTTCTAGCATGGCGCTCTCAATGGAACTCCAGCAATGGCAAGGACTAAAACAAATGTGGTGATTTTCCTTCCCCATTCCAGTGCTGTCAGGAGCGGTGTGACCTGCACACGCCTTTGTGTCTACATTGTGTTGTCAAGTACTTACACTCTATTTCACGTGTCTTTAAGCACTACAAAAGTCATTTTCCCAGTAGGAGAAAGATTATCTTTTTTGCCACTGTCTGGGTTAAAATACCTTGTGGACCTGTGAGCAGATCCAAATTCTTCCTTTTTCATTAAACTGTGGAAGGTTTATTCTACATTTCCATAAGTAGCCATTTTCATTTTTCCATTTTCCTTTCTTAAACAGGAAACCTCTCCACTGCTTCTCCACTTTCTCTAAGCTCTTTGTTTATATTCTACTTCCATTACCAGAATTATTCTTACATTTTTCCATCCCCTATTCTGAACAAACATCTACTCTGACTCTGAATGGCTCTTATTATATATCAAGGGAAACAACAAAGCAAGAAGGAACAAAAGTAACATCTCTGCGAAAAGATGAAATGTGGCTGCTACCTCCATGCTGATAGCAGCCTTGGAAGGAAACTGTTTGCCAGCCTGAGCTGGCCACAGGGGCACCCTAAAAAAGCAGAAAGTAGGGCCATGTGAATCATGCAACTGTATATGCCATGGTTCACGGAAGTAAATTACCTATTCACTCACGAGTTTTTACTTAATTATACAATGATTAATACACATCTGCTGGGCTCTTCTCTGCCCAGTTGGGCAGAAGAAGAAGGATCCAGACAATACAAGGGATGTGGTCCTCATTTCTCCTTCCAGCTATTAGCCCTGTCAGCCCAACACGGCCTGGAAAGGGAGCAATGGGCAGGTGGAAGCAGTAGGGCCAGGAGCATTGTCTTGGCTGTCTGGGAAGAAGCATCAAGGAAGTGACACTGCAGTGCACATCTGGACACATCTGGTCACCAGGAAGGTGTCCACAGCCACGGGGTCAAATGGTACAGTGGTACAGGGGGTTAGATGGGCTCTCTAGGAGAGTCTGCTGTTAGAGGTCAGTAGCTTGTGGTTACCGTGGCTCACATTTACAGTATCAGGAGTCCTTTTCCCATCTCTCCTTGATGCATCAGAGCCTGAGCCCGGCTGTTGAGCACTGATCAGCCTTTGATTCTGCGCTTGCAGTACACACCGCCTGCCAGCTGTGCCACTGTAGCAAGGACTTGTCTGTGCAAGCAGCTCACAGAAGATGTTTTTGATTCCATGAGAGGACAAGGAAGGCTGTCTTCGAACAGCTTCTTTCCACAGCATCCCTCCATTTGCAGCAGGTGGGAGTTGTCTGCAGGGAATACACCTTCCAGCCCCCAATCCCCAGCAGCACGTCACGAGACTTGGAAAGCCCAGCAATCAACAGAGAGGAAGAGCTGAAATTCTTCCCTCTTCTTGACTCTCACAGTCTTCCTTCCTTAAAACAAACATCCCACTGTACATTTACTCGTAACATGTCCTAATGCATTGAGCACGTGACCAGACAACACCTCTCCTTCCCTTCTTCTGCTGCTGGTTTCCTATTTGTCCCATAAACATTCTCTTATCATGTTATTGGTTGAGCTACAAATAATCTATAAAAATAAGGCAAATCTCTGCGTTTACATATATCTCCTCCACCTTTTTCCAAAATCTGAATACTCAGTTTGCAAAGTCGGTAGACGTCAGGCCTTTTCCACAGATGTTCTTTAGAAACTTTATTACTATCCATGAGAAACAAGAAAAGAATCTGCTTGGAGGTCCCAAGATGGATTTGCAGGCCTGGTGGTTGAAAAAAAATGAAATGTTTTTACTTGAAATCTGAATACATTCGTTCTGTAAATCATTGCCTGACAATAAACCCACACTCTTCTCAGAGTTGATTTTTACTGTAAGCATTTTACAGCCTAATTTCCAGAGAGGAGATCTTTGAGTAAAAAATCATGTGATAACATTTCTTGACATTGTTTATGCTTTCTATGTGTTACTTTCGGTTTTATCCCAAAATAAAAACAGTGCTAAAATTGTGCTTATAAATCTGGTTTTAATTGCATCTTCCATCCTTTTGAGTTTGTAAATGTCCAGATATTAACTCTACTGAAGTTGTCTTACAAGGCAGCCTTTTAACTGAACAGCCGATGTTAATCCCACCCACACATCCTAGTAAAGGAGCACGACGGTTTTTTAAACTCTGGCTCGGTGTCTCATCTCTTTGTGGTGATGAAAATGAATATTGCATCTATGGCAAGGCATTTCAAGCTCTCTGTGGAATTTATTATGCTCTCTGCACCAAATGTTCTACCAGCAGGTCTGTCTCGTGCTATTCAGAACATGTATAATTAGAAAAGAATTCAGCTAACGCTGGAAAGAATGACTGTCCATAACTCATCAGGTTAGAAAGCTGGAAGCCCTAGAGGAGAAAAAAAAAGAGTGGAATATTCAGCTGAAGAGGAAAAACTCCTTTTCTTCATTTTTTACTGTGAGAATAACTATTTTATGTATAAGATGCAGTTCATTATCTCCTCTTTGAATAGGCAACCACATTCTTGACCACTGCAGGCAGCAGACACTAGCAATGGTCCCGTGTGGCCCACAGCACAACCTTTGGGTAGCTGTGTTCTTGCTTAGGAATGCACTCTCTGGTCCTGGGCTGACTGTGTTTCTGTTTTAAGTCCACAGAGAAAACTCTACAATGTATGAGTCCCCAGGCCCTCTGAGGACCAATGCAAATGTGCAGAGGTCTAGGCTTGTCCCCTTCAACAATGCTACTGATAGCAGAGAGCACAAGTGGTGGCTTATACACAATAACTTCAGGAGTCTTTTCCTTTCCCACGTTCTTACATGAGACCAAGATTTCTGAAGTCAATACAGAGACTTCTGTGGTCAACTTGAGCTGTGAGGGAACCTGAATTTGTTCCTAGGTGACGAACGCCAGGATCCTTACTCTGAGCCAATTAACTCTAGTCCTTGTTCATGATTTCAGGATTTTGGACTCCACTTTTGCAATATCACAGTGTCTAATTTAACCGCTCTCCACATCTAACGGGCTTCTAACAATGAGGATCATGGTTTTGTATCCTTCTTTTTTCCTCATTATAATGTCTTTCCCAAGCTCCCCAGCTGCATCAAATTCTTCCCTCATTATCAGAACCTAAGCATTGATCTCTTCTTATTCTTAACCCTCTTGGTCTCTCATTTTTCTCTGCAAACTGGAGGCCAACTCCTTTGCTATAAAAAAAAAAAAAAAAAAAAAAAAAAAAGAGAAGAGCTGGCTCTTCATAGACATAGCCTTCAGACAAAACTCACTCTTCATCGGAAACATCTGCATTAATATGACTGCCTAAGATAAGGTTTAGGGTTAATTTAAAAAATTGTTTTTAAGATTTTCCCAAGGAATGTTTTTTTCTTTTCCCTTGTGAGTAAAAGTCTTGATCACTGGAAAAAAAAAAAAAAAAAAAAAGAGAAGAGCTGGCTCTTCATAGACATAGCCTTCAGACAAAACTCACTCTTCATCGGAAACATCTGCATTAATATGACTGCCTAAGATAAGGTTTAGGGTTAATTTAAAAAATTGTTTTTAAGATTTTCCCAAGGAATGTTTTTTTCTTTTCCCTTGTGAGTAAAAGTCTTGATCACTGGTTTAGGTATTGGAGATTCCTGGGGAAGGAGAGGTTAGTTTATCTGTGTTTTAGAAAGCTGATAAAGGCACTGAGATATCCTTTGTCATATTTGCTAAAAATATTAATAATTGTATTTTGAGTGTGAGTACACTTCTGACTGTCTCATTAAGGCCAAATCTCTGCTTGTTTCATTTTTCTTAATATTATTATCATCTGCAAGCTCACTGCTAGAAGAAAGTGCTCATCATCAAACCTTGAATTCTGCCTTCAAGGTTTCAGTGGTGCAGGCTCCTAGTGAAGGGGAGGGACTGTCCATGGTAACACCACTAACAGAAACTGAGCAATATAGGAAACAGGGCTCTGACTTTTTTGTTCATCCTGGTGAGTCCAGTTTTCTGTATATGTGACTAAGAAGTGTCCTGCTCCTCATATGGGTCAGGAACAAATGTTTAGGGAAAGCACAGAAGAACTAGGGCACATATCAGAGAGTGATTCATCCCCATTACACTTGGCCAGTTTCTGAGAAACAGTAGGTTTGGATTTCCTGAGGTAGAGGTTACACATGGACACCCACTTTGAAGAGTCACTGGTTGACCTATCCTTAATGAATTTGTCTCATCCCTTGCAGAATTCATTTGTACTTTTAGTCTCTGCAAGGCCCATCAGCCAGGAATCTCATCTCTTCCATTACTTTTGTAACTGCTGCCTCACACTGTCACTGCTACTTGTATGAGTACATTGCAATTAACTGTTTCTTCATGTTCTCTGCCAGCTTAGCATTTCACAGGGGTCTGCCGGATTCCAGCTCTGCCATTTATTTTCTGAGCTGAAGAGAGCAAAACCTTTCAACGCCTCCTTGTAAAGAAGCCGCCAATCATCTTTATTGTCCTTCTCTCTACATTTACTAAATTATCTGTATTCTTTTTAAGATGCAACAAAATTTGAGGTTCTGGATAAGTACCATTGTAGCAATAATAAAAATAACATCATAATCCCTCTATTGCACTCTCTAGGTCTTTCATTCCATCTTTCATCTGATCAATCTCTCTTGATGCTTTTTTTGGCCATTTTTTTCTCATTTTCATTTTCCATGGAGACATACCCCTACATTTTCTTTCCTTATTGTTGTGTGATGGGAGTGGTGGAGATGAACGACATTGTCTGCTCTTCAGGTCTGCAATTGAAACAATACCCTAGAATATAAATAAAGATATAGCACAATGAAAGCATAAAGTTGAAGAGCTTATCTAACAATGATCGTTAAAAATATCTACACTTAAACAATGGGCACTTTTGATGCCCCCCCCTCATTCCTTGCATGGTGAATAGGACCATTTCTGTGTACTTAATCAGAACACATTTTAAATCACACTGTATAGTATACTTTGTGGCAATACATGATGGCCAAAGTATATAAAATATGATGAAGTTAAGAAGTTGCAGCTGAACTAACAATATATTCTCCTGGAAGGAGACATTGAATAAATTGTGGATAGTTTTTGATAGCCAATTAAAGTTCTTATAAGAGCTGTGCCACATTTCTCTCCATTCTTCAGTCATAACCTTTTAAACAAGTATTTGCAATTGTAAATATTCCCCTAAACTTCCAAGGTATTAGCAAGTTGATGTGCCTCTTGCAATGATCAGTCAGCATAATGAATACAAACTTAAGAGAACATTTTTCATCAGGAAATAATTTTATCTAGTTTTTTGGTGACAATGACAATTTCCGTTTTGGGAGCAGTCAGGTACACATGTTCATGTGTATTTCTTCAAAGATTGACAAGACTGATTTAGAGTCAGACACAGATTATCCCAATAGAAAGGATATTGATGACCAAAACAGGAAAGAAATTTTTCCCCTCAGCTTTGTCAAAGGCAAAAATGCAAGATACAAACAAAACAGTTTCTAGCTGCAGTATTGTATAATGAGCGCTAACGAACAAAGATAGAAGTTATGGTCTTGTAAACCATTCACAGAGAAGATGAAGTGGCAGATCTGACATCTACCTTAGAGTTTGTCATTGAGACATTCAGAAATTGAGCTCATCACTCTGGACCAGATTTCATAAAGTACCGGATGATTTCACTTATCTAATTTTTTCTCTGTGCATCATCAGAGGACCAAAACTTGATACTAAAAAATGCAGAAATGCAGCTTCTAGGGAGCTCTCTTAAAGCTGTAGATCCTCTGAAAATCTGCAGAGCCCTTCCTAAGACCTTGATCAAACAAAACCCTTTAACATATGTGTAAATATGTGATTGCTTTCTTCCAATGGATGACTCAAAGGGGTCCACACTGCACAAGCCACAGTTATTCTGCTCCAGGCCTACGGTAGCCGCAGGTTGCCCTGGAAGCAGCTTTTCACCTCCCTTTCACCCCCCTGTTTCTGTCTTGAGACCTCCCAAGCTGGCAGAAAATGTCTTGCAGCTCTCGCCTAGCTGGAAAAATGTTGGGGTGCTATTTGGGAGTTGGCCAATTCTTGCCTGCCATCTTTAATCAGCCACTTTCTTTAATATTAGCTGTAGGATTTTTGCACTCCATTTCCCCTAGAAAGGACTGTAATACTGGCCAGCTTCACTTCCTACGCAAAGCTCAGTTAGTGCTTGGAAAGTTTTTTGAGGTCCAGAGATGAAAAACACACAGCAATGCAAAGGCTTATCAGATGGTTACAGCATCAGAATATAATTATTCATCTTGAAATTCAGCTATAAAGCAGCATGTTGATAGAGAGAGGGTAAACACACTAGCATGAAATCCAAACCCATCCAACTTTTTCAGTTCAAATATTAACCTCTTCCCTTTCCTAAGTCCTCCTTCCTCCTTTGCAACAACCTCAAGCAAAATTTGGTGTTCACTTGTGCCCATGCAAAGAGCATCTCTAATTCTGCCTTGCCAGTTAAGACTGATCTTGTTCACTTTCTTATTCTTTACTTTTTTGCGAAAAACATTTCCTCCTTTGCTCTGGGGACACCCAGGGAGGTAGCAGTTAAAACTTGATGCAGCAGTCTATTTCTCCATGTCATCAGATCAAACCCCATCTCTCATTGAAGAATCATATTTGCAGTCTCTCATCACCATGGAGATTAATTGCTGCAAGCATGACAAAGCCTCACACAAAGTTTTAGCCATATCCATAATTAATCCTGCTTTTCATCACCCCTGGCTTCACCTACTTTCCTACAGTTCAATTCACAGACAATATTCTGCACAGGAGAGCAGCCACCTGCCCACTATTACAATAGTCTCACCCTTTCTGTCTGAGGAGGTATTTCAGAGGCCCTTTTGCAATAAAAGTAGATGTATTAAACTTGACGGAAAAACATTCTTCCTAGCTGACTGTAGTCCTGGAAGCCTCAGAGCTGATGCCTGTTCTCAGTGTGTCTTTCCTTATGCATATTTCAAAAAAAAACAGAAGAAAGATCTAATTATGGGGATGCTGATCTTGCTCAGGATGCTGATCCTGCTCAGAAGTGAATCTCAAACAACAGCTGGTGAAAATTTATCTATTTCATGTATAAATATAAATGGAAAATGACAACAGTCTTTCAACATTTTTTTTTTTTGTGCTCTTCCACAAGTCCTATGGCCAGCTATGTTGTGTGTGCATACATGTTTTTATATACAGATATATAAAACAGCACTTTTAACAATTTTTTTTTGTCTTTTTATTCTAGAACCACGGAACCTGGCTAAGCTGTTAATGGACATCTCTTAATACAGCTCAAGAAGAGGTGACCTCTGATAGCCTCCCAGACAACTGGGAGATAACTGAAGTTAAAAAGAAAGGCACTGTGTCTTGTGGATGAGATCCAGAGTCCAGGGACTTATTTTGCCTCCCACCTCCCAGCTCTTCCAGGCTGAGCCCCTGGCCCACCCCACACATCAAGCTTGCTCCTGCTAAGAGCGGCTCGTGGTCTCCCATCTCCACAATGTCCCCTGAGAGATCGGGTCAGACCAACAGTGATTTTCAGCAGGCACCTGAGGAGGTCAAGGCTGTACCTGCCCACGTAGACAGTAAAAACCAACAGAGCAAGGATCCAGATTTACCTCCGCCCTGCCTGCTTTATTTGCAGGATAACTTCACACCTGCACTTGTATCAGCCCTTGCTGTATCTCCAGCTATGCTGACTGTATTAAACAAAATCCTTTCCAGCCCAGCGAAGCACCCCTCTCCTCACTCTTTTTGACATCAGCTGCCATGCTGACATCCCTCAAATCCTTCCTGATGTGCTGGGTTTGCTCTCCTCTTCTCTTTCTCTCTGGGCAAGTGTGGAGATTCCCAAAAGTAGTGGGTGAGGAGCCACCCTCCTATCACAACCAGCTGGTGCTAATGCTGCACAGTCTGCCCAGCTCCCTGCACCTCCCAGGTCGCTGTCAGACCCTCTGCATCGCAACCCGGGCTCCTTCAAAACAATGCAAAAGAAGGAGAAATGCCACCGTGCCCTGTGTGGCACCTCCGCACACAGCTGCGGGGCCCTGGAGCACAGTTTGGGGGAGAGATACCTTGGTGCAACGGACGAAAGGAGCTTCCCACCTTGTTCGCTGGCAGCTCCCTACCACGCCACATCTTCCTGGAGCGGCCTCGGTTCTCTGCCTGCCTCCCTCATGGCCTGGCAGCCCCACAGCAGCCCCACGGCAGCCCCACGGCAGCCCCATGGCAGCCCCACAGCAGATTGAGGAACCTGCTGCACTCCGGCAGGACCCAGACACCACTTACAACATGAACGTTGCAAAAGCAAGAACCAGCCTTTTCCACATCAAAATTTAAAAATATGAGAGATTGACTTAGAAGCTGTGAGATTGTTATAACTGCAAATACATTAGGGGTGTTTCCATTTTCTCTCTGGGTTTCAGCATTCCAGGTTGCCTTTCCAAGCTTTCTGTTGCAAGAACTAGGATTAGAAACCATTTATTTCCCCCATACAGCTAAGGTTGTCATAGAAATGTGGTTCCAGGGGCTGAAGCTTTAGGAAAAAAATGGCAAGCATCACCAGATTTATCGTAAAATTATGGACGTCAGCAACACTCTTTGTATTTACGAAAATCTTAGTGAGGCCCAGCAATGAATGAAGATGGAGACCTGAGAAATCCAGGCTTGACCCTTTAAATTGCCACACGATTTCTGTGTCACCTTAGGGAAGTGGATCCTGCTTAATTTCACTGAAAACATGGAGTCTACTTCATTTGGCAAGGCCAGGAACAGAGTGTTCAGCATCTTGCAGGACGGAGCCATCTGTGATTCGGTGCCCTATGTGCAAAACTCAGCTGTAGCTGCTATTTCTGTCCTTCTGCTCTCCAGTGAGCAGGGTGTTCTCTGCAGCAGGGATTTTCCCTGTGAACTTGACACACATTCAAAAAAACACTCGGTAACTATTCACTGTAATTAATCCTCTGCATTAATTTCTGCGCCATCGTTATTCTGCAGGGGTAAGGTTTTGGCGCATAGAAAAATTACATATATTGAAAAAGCACCAAATATTGACATTGCTAGATGAGTCTGCTGCCGGTATATATTTCAGGGACCATGTGGGGACTGTGTATCTGGAGAATCCCACATGCAGCAAAGCAGCCAGTGATACAAAACTGAAAAAAACCATGATTTGCTAATTTACAACTAATAATTAAAAGGGCCTGTCAAGGAGCCAAGCTTCCTCAGCATGTGTTTAACATTACTTCTGAGAAGGTCATTGCTGGCTTCTCCAGGAAGGGAGTTCCGGAGAGGGTACAGTAAGTGCACGGAGTTTAAATGAGCAGCCCCGGCGCAGACATTTCGCAGTCTTCAGGGATGCACAAACAATTCTGCCTCGGCGGCGCAGAAACAATGCCCTGTATTCACAAAGACTACAGGAACTTCAATATTGTGTGGAGGGGAGGTGGGGGTGAGGGAAGTCTTGAAATGCGGATAAATTGGTATTCATCAAGTGCCATTCCTTAATTTACAACAGTCTTTAGCTTCGGAGGCAATTGCCAAGGTGCTCATAAAAAGAGAAATGATGAATATTCAGGATGTCTTCTGAATCCATTAGGCAACAGAGGATGAGGTCTCCATATGTATAACTTCGGCTGTTTTCACATGCTGGTAGAGAGAGTGCCAAGATGGCGTCAGGAAGAAAAATGGCTCCTTAAGTTGCCAATGGGGAGTGAGGAAAAAAAAAAAAAAAAAAAGTGTATATCAAGTGCATGGAAATGAAAATTTGTTTAAGTACAGTAATTCAACCTAAATGTGCGCCGCATGGCACGGCGTGAACCTGGCTCTCACAGATATCTGGCACGGCTGGCTCTGTGGGCAGGTGTGTGTAGGATCACTGTCAAGTTAAAAGCAGTCACTGAATGGTTTTCTTTTTCCCTAAGATCCCCTCCAAGGGTCTCAGAGAGCATGAGTGAATTTGGCCTCAGGACGAGGAAAGGCTCAGCCTAGACCAAGAAAAGGAAAAGGTCAACCTACAGAGGCTGAGAGAAGCACTGAGTGTCTGGCCCTGAGTGAGGAGTAAGTCAGTGACGGAACAGGTTTTCTCCTTCATCCTCTCCTGCAACTCCTTGACAACCTTTACCAACATCCTAGATAAGGTAGACGAGGCACTTACAATCACAGTCGGTAACTGATGAGGAAAACATGCTGTCCAGCTCCTACATCCCAGAAAATAATGTCTCCTGGATGCCATGAATCATGGACGATCACAGGCCATTAATCACCGAAGGGTGGAAGGGATGAGTTTAAAGTCATGTGTACCAAACACAGCCATTTCTCTGGGGAATCGCAGACCTGGCATGATTCATTTTGCTTTCTCAGAAAGGAATTGCAAGGGCTAGAAGAATAAATAGTGCCACGGCCTCCAGGAGTTCAGCTGGTAGAGAGGCCAAGCCTACTGTTGAGGAGAGGAGTCTTTGGCCAGAAGAGGTGTGTATTGCCACAGCCAGCATGGAAGCACATAACAGTGATACTTCTCTGGTCCCAGCGTCAGTGTAAGGGTATTACTCAGTCCACTGGATCTCCCCCAAGAGACTCAGCAGGGAGTCCAGGCAGGTCCTGCTTGACAAACCTAATCTCC
>KL286488.1:0-12755 GCA_000699545.1 Podiceps cristatus | reverse complement strand
GACAGTCCAATGGATGTGAGTCTGACAGAAGATCTATGTTTTTTCAGTCTGACAGCCCATGGAAAATTTCTAAGGGATCTGCAGAGGGTAACTAAAAAATAAAAGGCTTTTGTCAGTAGGCTAGAATATGGTATACAGAGGCCTACACTTCCATGGAAAAAAATCGTAGGAGTTCAAAACTGAAAGTTGAAAGCTACAAGAGTGGAGAGATGCATGAAAGAGAAAGAGAGAGAGGATGCATGATAATGAAAGTTATTAAATTGTTAATACCCAGAAGTCTTAAAGAGAAACCAGTGTCCACACACACTTCCTGAAAGATGGTTTCCAATTTGAGAATTCAGAGGCTAAGAAAAATTGGAGTAACAACTCTTAGATTCATCCAAAACCTGTATTGTACTGGCACTTGTCCTGGTTTTAGCCAGGATGGAGCTAGTTTTTGTCTGCAGCAGCTCCTGTGTTTTGGAGTTGGTATGTGAAACAAGGCGATAGCACGCTGCTGTTGTTCGCTGCTGCTGAACGACCAAGGACATCTTGCAGTTTCCCAAGTTTTGCTAACGAGCAGGTTCAGACACTTGGGAGGGTACAGACAGAATAGTTGATCTAAACTGGCCAAAGAGAGTGTTCCATGGCATAGACGTCATGCCCAGTATAAGTGAGGGTCAGCCACTGCCCCTCGGGTTCTTTTTTTTGCAAGCCCTTCTTTTTGCATTGCCCTTTTTGCATTGCCCTTTTTGCCCTTGTCTTTTGCCTTGTTACCCTTGCCCTTTCCTGTGGGTTCGGGTTCCTTGTTCAGTTCGTTTTCTGTTCATGTTTCTTTCTTGTTATCTTATTGTTTTATTTCGTTCGGGCCTGTGTGTTCATCTGTCTGTTCCCTCGCGCTCTCTGGGAGAGCTGCGGGGGAATATCCCTGCTCCCTGGCTGCTGCTCGGGACGAGCTGTATCGGTCCTCGGGTGGTGAGAAATTGTGCATTGTTCATTTTGTATATTCTGTTATCCTTTTGCATTATTATTATTATTAGTAGTAGTAGTATTAATAATATATTTTTATCTTTTCGTTTGCTGGCTCTGTAGAGTGTTTTTATCTCAACCCGTGAGCTCCTGCTCTCTCTCCATTTCTCCTCCTCACCCCATGGGGGAGAGGAGGGGTGAGCGAGCAGCTGCGTGGTCCGGTTACCGTTTGGGGTTAAACCATGACACACTTTTTGTCAACACTTAATATAAGAATAACCTACAATATAGACAGTCAAGGGGCCTATATCTGCAAATAATGTATTACACTCAGAGGTGAACAAAATTTGGAATTCATCTTGAAGGAAAACAGGCATGCCAGCCTTTCTTTCATGCTGCGTGCTGACAAAAAGGTTGAATTAAGAACATTTTTATACTAAAATAAAATTCTTTTGACATCGTCATCTGGAATGAAATATTTTGACTGAAGTTCAGTTGAACATCTTCACTGTTGATTACTGATATGATCTCACATGCTTTGTTTGGAATGAGTTTAATATAGCTGGGGGACTTTTTCATTATAACACCTCACCGCACAGGCATTATATCTCTCCAGAGTGATGCCCACCTTCCCTTTCACAACTTGTTGTTTTATCATCTTTTATGATGTGCCGGAGTCAGATGATTTCTACCTTGAAGCACAGAGCACACTCAGAAAGAAATCCATTTTGTCTTTGGAAAGAAGGAAACCATCCTTTGGAGACCTCTAGATCATCAGGGGTGATAGCATCTCAAACTGCCGTCTCATGGACCAATGCCCAAAGTGGGAATGCAGTTTGAACAATTTGCTAAACAGAGCAAGCTAAATCTTCTGAAGCAGCTCAACAGAATAAAACAATTTTACCTGAGCTGAACCAACCCAAAATAAAATAACCCTACTAGACTCCAGCCAGGGAAAGATAATTTGTTTCCTAAACCAGATGTTTTTTCTAAACAAAAGCATAACATTTTGACATTGTATAAACGGCATTTTTGGTCTAAAAATAATTGCAATCACCTTTACCTGCAAATTCTAAGAGAAACAAAAAACATCAGTCTTGATTCACAGCTTTTGTTTTCCTTTGCCACCGATTTTTATACATGCAATAACTTTGTATGAGTGATAGTGAATTTATATTATGTGGTTTAAAGGTATCAGCAGCTGCCATTCACCACGGCATTAGTTAAATACTGTTCTTTCACCTACAGGGGAGGAATTTTTGTTACTTTATGGAAGAAGATGGCTGGTGGCAGCAGCAGCTGATGGCGAAGACAAGCAAGAGTGAACCTCAGCACGACTGACGTGGGCAGGCTGAGGCCAGCCCCGCAGGCAGCGGGACAGTGTTTGCAAGGACACACGTCTTAGTGTCCGAGGAGCCAGACAAAAGCCAATGGTGAACAAATGAAACGCTTTTGTGCAGGCGGCCCTGAAAGAGTGCCACAGTTAAAGGCACTTGAGGTGTTCAAACTGTGCTCAAAAGCTGCCTCTAGTGTTTTCTGCGAGGTTCAGGGAAGCATAACTTTGCAGATATTCACTGTAAATAAGCAGGACAGCACCTAAAAACCCTGTCTGAGTCCTGTCATCAAGTTCTCTTAATGGAAACAACCTGGCCAGACCCCAAATGCTAACTGCTCGGGTCAGGGGGACAACAGTATACATGTTCGCAATAAAGGACTTCTGGGCTCAGAACACGTTTGTTTAATCAAAAAGATTTGTGTAGTGATCAAAGAAATGACTCTAACAAAAGCCATATAGTTTGTAGAGATTAAGCAAGTGATCCAGGCCTAGCAGGAGAACCATCCTTAAAGCTCCTTGCTGTAAATCCCATTGCTTTCAGCAGAAATTAGAGGTGCACTAAACAGTCAAGATTTACTATACTTAATTGGACATGCTCAAACACTTTCTGACCAAGGCTACAAAATACATTTGCACAAAAAAGACAGGAAAGAGTTATGGACAATGACCACATTTGTGAAAACAAGATAGTAGACAAGCAGCTAAAACATAAAGAGAGGTGCAGTTCTCTGAGTAAATGACTAATTTTTTTTACAAATCATCAGTCTGCTTCTGATTTATAGACAGATAGGTATGGAACATACAGTGATCTCTGACAGATGGGAAGCGTGAATTCTTTATAGTGTGAATATTAATGACATTATCAATTTGCTTCTTTCTTCTTCTCTTTCTGCTCATCTCTACTGGAGTGGTTAAATGTAATTTAAATATTAAAAAACACCTACTTAGATTGAGATCCGTGCTATGGTTCATTACAATGTGTTCTTTTTACCAGCCATAGTTTTCCCTCTGGGCGTACTGTACCTGTACACTTTAATGAGGCTGCTGGGGTCCTGGATGACCAGAAGAGCCCTACAGAATTGGAGAAGATGCTCTACCATAAAGGAACAACATCTGGCTAAACAAGGCTCTGGCTTGTCTTTTTGAAATCTGATTATTTTTCTACTGTGTGGAAAAAACTACATAGCTCCATTTATTAAGAAAGAATGCCACAGCATAGCTACATGAACGGAAAACCTCTTTTTCTTCTATGCACACTCACTTTCATATTAGCTTACACAGGTTCTCTGAACAAACACAGCCCATTAAAAAAGCTCCCACTTCCAAGCAATACTCCCTTTGGATAATATTTGTCAAAGGACCTGAGGGACTGGGAAACCAAACACTGAAGATGCCAATGCCTGTCACTTCAGAAAGATTCCAGCTAAATTTTCTGAAGGGCAAAGTGTCAGAGCCACCTGAACGGCATTGACTATGAATGGGACTTCATGCACACTCACTACACAGTCTTTTCACCACATCAGAGAGAATATAGGAGAAGTGGAGGAGGAAATCAGCACTGAATATAAATTTCTGGCACTGTAAATAATTTTTTGCAGTAATAGTGCTTATTACCGGGTAATAATGGGAATTAATAATAAAAAGTATTCTGACGGGAGTGCTGCAAAAAATGGGCTTGCCTTCCTATTTTCCATTCCTCTGAAGATCAGTCCATGTTCTCGTTGGGTTTTTTTGCTGTTTTCCAAAGAAGTGCCATAGGGGAGAGCTGAAAGAATCATCAAGTGGAATGATCAGTGTTACAACTGGGATTTTGGTCTGCATATGATGCATAGGGCCAGCTTTATCATGAGGAATTATAATAAAATCCTATAGCTGATGGTATCCAGGCTGTCCAATATGAACTGTACCCACCACAGAAATATTAATTACTTTAACTGCTGTTCTGCATTTTGAATGTCTTTCAAAATTGTGCCCTCTCAGAACTAGAAGGGACTTGGTGTGATTCCTAATTTACATGGCAAAGAGACTTTGTTCATCTGCGGTGTCAAAGGTAATTGTTGGGTTAATGAGATTTTATATCAGACATTTATCCAGCTAAATAAATAGACTAGATTCAGCTTGTAAGAATGGCCAAAAGATCAATTTGAAATGTGCAAATGAAGAAACGGAATCTCAGGAAAGTATTTCTTGCTGCAACGTGCAGGAAAACTGCACAGTCAGAAAAGCCAGAAGCTTTTCTATCACATGTTGTCAATCATAGACCTCAAGCCAGGCTGGATCCCTAAGTACATGAGAATAGTTTTTAACCAATTCAAACTAATGCAGTAATTGATAGCAACAGCTAACTGTCATCTTTGATACAGATCAGCATGGATAGGGGAGAAGATGCTTTGCTGGAAGCCTTCACATGTGCAGAGAACAAGGAAACATGGCTTGGAAACCGAAGCCTGTGCCCCTGCCTAGTGCGGGAAGGTGAGCAGTGAACGCAGAAGTGTCTGCCCTTCCCTTTGCCTGCCACAGCCTGACTCTAACGTTACCCCGCTCTCCTCTTGCTCTCCATCCCACTCCACATGGTTCATCCTCACCCCTTCTCCTTGCCACACCAGTTTCCATTCAGCCTCCTCACCCCAGTCTCAGCCATCAGTTATCAGCCATGTCCAGCCCTCAACTCCCTGCTCCCTCTGCTCCAGGCTCATTGCCTAGTCACTCCCAGGTCCCTCCCAACTTGGATCCTTGTCCAAGACATGCTCATCTCACCTCCAGTGCACCAGAGACCTGCTCCTTGCCCTCTAATTCCAATTCATATCCTTCAGGTCATGTTTTCACTCATTCTCCATCATTTCCTTGCCCCAACCAAATAATTCTGCTCCCTCTGTGTCCACTCTCCATCTCACAGTCCAGGCCTGCTGGAAGCTGCTGCCCTGAGAGCTGCTAAGGCATGAGGGCACGAGGGAGAGTACAGGAAGGACAGGCTCACTGTTTTCATGTCTGATACCCTGTGCACCCTGTCCCCAACCAGCCAATGCTACACTTAACAGGCAAAGTCTGATTACAGTAAGTATCAGATATTTTTAGTAAAATAAAAATACGAAACAACAATAAATTGTGCATCCCATCTCCATTACTAAAATATTTCCCTCCTTGCTAGAATGCCTTAGAGTCCTGCTGCTTGGGCAGAAGAGGTTCATGTAAATAAGACCTTTTGCCAAAATTATCTGGACATAAACTGCCATCTTAAGTTTACTCACTGAACTTGGGGAGGGAGCTACTAATGCAAGAGGCAGTCTTTCTGAGAAAAACAGCCAAAGTAGATTGGGAAAATCCACCAGAGATTCTCTGAAAGTACCAGAGCTTTTCCTGAAGGGAAGCAAAGTGGATTTAAAGGCTGAAGAGGAAGAATGTACTATACTGAGCCATGAAAACACTGGGGAAAAGGAAGGAACACTCAGTGTACCTGAACACTCAATAAATCTTAATCAATTGCCGACACAAGAGATGTCAGGAAGGAAGTTGGGAAAAGCATCAAGGGGATGGCATGAAAGAAAAGGTGCTTGCCCTTGGCATGCAGAAGGATTCTTCCTTTCTTAGAAGCTGTTTTACCAGAAACTTTGCAATGCTCCCTCTCTCCCTCCCAGGAAAAAAAAAAAAAAAAAAAAAAAAAAAAAAAAAAAAAAAAAAAAAAATTTGCATAATCTCTTCTTACGGGTTGCAACGGATCCTGTATCTCCCTTCTGGTTCTTAAGGGATCATTATCTTATTTCTTCTTTATAGAGCTTTCTCCCTTAAAGGGACTTTTGCCCCAAGCCCAGTGATACGATAAACACAAAAAAATCAGAGCCAAGGCCAGATGTTAAAGACATCACTGTATGCTATATTATGGAAAGCTATGTTTAGGGGATGCACAGAAACTTAGCTCTGCCTAGGGAGATGCTGCAGAAAAATGCTGTGACATTTTAATGTTGGTAGGCTCAGCTTACACTAAGGGTAGAATTAATATAACTATCTTTCTTGTGCCCAGATACAGATCCTTGGCTAAACAGAGATGTTTCAATAGGAGTGATGACTCAGAATAATTTTAGTTTCTACTTGTGGTACCAGTCATGGCCCCGTTGTCCCTGCCACTGGAAGATGTAGCTTCCATTTGACAGTAAGCCATTCCAATACAATACAAGGTTTCTTCCTGTTCCTCCATTACAGAAAAAGCTGTGCTCATGTGGGAGTATGCAGTTTTTTAGGGAATGAACCAACATAATCCCCATGAGTTTGCAAGTGAACCTTCCTGGTTTCTTGTGCTATGCCAGAGGACATTTGCATAAATATAATAAGCGATGAAACAGTCAGTTTGAGACAGACACTGCATGCTGTGTTTCGCAGTTCACCAAAGGCCATATCCTTTGGCAGCGATAAATCTCCTGATGCTTTTGCTCAAGAGCTCAGAATGCTGCACAGTAGAAAATTAACAAGGTAACTTTCCCCAGATGACAGGTGAAATTACATTCCTTAAACTAGTTTTTCCTTTTCAAACTCATACATTAAATGTGCAAGCACGCTATGAAATAAACAGGACACGCAGCGTGGCTGAGCTAGGAACACTGAGAGAGCAGTCATACAGTAAACTTAATGTTGCACGAACTGATGTTTTCTGCATTTGTTTTGAAAACTGCTTGTATTTAGTCCTTATGCCTTTGTTTGGTGGGATTGACAATCTGTGCTCAGAAAGGATCCAGAACTGAAACAGGGGAGATGCCAAAGGTCTGCAGTGAGCGCGTGGATGTCGGGAATGCACATTAAGCTTTGATTACCACCCAGGAATTTCCTAACCTGTGATTACAAGTCAGAGCCTGACATACTGCATTACAGTACCCCCGACGGTCTCCCAGAAAGTCCACATCCCCCTCACAACTGGGCGTCAGTAAATCTCCACTAGGAAGAGTCAATCCCACCCTGAAGGAAGACAGAAAGGAGCTTCTGGGGGAAGCTGAGGCACAGAAGGTGACGTGACCTGTAAAGGTGCAGCAGATGAGCAGTCTGACTTTAAAGCTGAGTCTTGTAGCTTTAAGCCTGGCACTGTACCCAGGGCCACATTTCTCTGCTGTGCTTGTATTACCAGACCCTGCTCAAAAGTTCACCGAAACCGAATAAAAAGACAGGTACCGACTTAGTGGTCTTTGGACTTTGCTCTATAGCTCCAGGAATAAGCATCCCAGTTTATTCCAAAATACCTACAAAAGGTAGTGAAAATACCCTATTAATTTTATACCCATTAACTTCTCATAACATGCTTGATTAATTTCTGTGTACCTGGAGAATGCTGCCATTAATGAAGCTGACACCCTTTCCCTCAGATCAGAGTGCTACGGATCTACAGGGGAACTGACTGGGGGGCCTTGTTAATATTTATTAATCGTGTTAGCAAACGTATTTCTGAAAGTAGGAAAATAATGCTAACATGTTTTCCCCTTTTCTTGATTCCCTCCTTGCATTTCCCCCCTGCATTCTTTTGTGGAGAAAACGTACTGCTCACAGATTCTGCTGCCGTTCATTGCAGAGATGACAAAATTCCCTGTATCAGCATTTAAACTGGAGCCATGAAAACAAGCTCAGAGATTTCTCCTCCATTTTTTCAGGCAAGAGAAAGTTCATGCCCACAGTTTTGCTGCAGAGAAGCTCAGCAAATTCATTAATACTCCAGAAGTAGGTAATCAATCCCTTCGGGTCAAAGATGAGAGGTAATGGTATCAAGGCTTAAATAGCAACCCTTCAGCAGTTCATCTGGTATTGGCTTCGGATTATGGCGATTCGTCTCTGAAGTTGAAGGCCGGGTTTTGTGTGCTCTCTCTCTGTTCCACATAATCCTTGACTGTGGTCAGGCTTTTTTGGGGGCTTTGTGTTTTTCTTGTTGGTTGGGGTTTGTTGTTTGGGTGTTGTTGTTTTTTTTTTTTTTTTCCTTAAAGGGAAAAGCTTCATAAAATGCAAAAAGAAGAATATTTCTGCTGGAAGTAAATGGCACGTCCCATTACAAGAGAGACACCTAACCTCTGACATACATGCAATACATAAAATGTCTGCGATCGAAGCAGAAATGCTGTGAAAGGTAAAGAACAGCGCAAAGCACTTTACGCTGTTTTCTGTACCTGAAGGCCCATGACCATCTTATTACCAGGGAAGTACCACGCGTTTACACTTGGAAACCTGAAGAATGGGTAAATTGTGACTGAAACTTCATTTTCTTTTAGCTTGCTGTTTTACCTGCCCTATTGCTGCCGTTAGCATTTGCAATGCCCTCTCCAGCCTCAGCTGTATTCATCAGCCCACAAAAACAAATACTTGCAACTTAAATAAGATAGCTATTCTTTATACACAAGGCAGCATTTTGGGGAACGAGGAGGGTCACAAAAGAAACCTCTGGTTTCATGCCGTGCACTGCTAGTAGATGCAATTTATTTTCAGCACTACCTGCATTCTCCAGTTAACAACGGCTGTAGATCAAAGCCTGTTTACTGACTTGCAATATTCCAGTTGCTGGTGAAAGGAAGGACGGGATAAATTACAGGATGCCAAGAATTCAACAGAAACAAGTACGTACTGTTGAAGAGCACAATTTCTTTCCAAATAGCCTGGGGCTTCTGGATGGTGCCAGACTGAATGAGAGACCCTCAAGCACCTTCAGAAAGCCAGAGCCCGGCGCGGCCGCTGCAGGAGGGAAGCAGGTCATGTGCAGACCTGTGCTCCAAGGGAAGGACAGCAGAGGGGCTGGGGATGAGGAGCCCAGAGGGTGGTAGGAGAAGACGCCCGGCGCGGCAGCCCTTCACGCAGCAAGGTGGAGAGGGTGTTGAGCGCTGCTGCAGCCCCGGGTGGTTGAGGCCAGCTGTGGTGGGGCTGGGTGGCTCCCCGTGACATGCCTCCGCTTTTCCAGCACGGATCCTGCCTCCTGGCACCCACGCAGCTCTGTCCCAGCAGCAGCTATCAGGCCAGAGAGAGGAACTGCTATCCCCCTTTAGGGCTTTCCACATAAAGTCTCATTCTTTGTGTGAGGCAGCGAGAGGAACACCCTGGATCAACAAGATAATGCAGCTGAAATAATTATTTGTTTGTTATAATTTATAATTTTATTTTTTTTTTTCCAAAGGAACTGAACTTGCCAGCCCCAGCTTACTCCCAGGTGCAAGAACTGCACAGTAAGGGCAAAGGCATCTATTTTGCTTTATTTTTCACTTTTTATCCAAATCAGCTGCAATGAAATCAGTTTTTGTAGAGCGTATCTCCTAAAAAAAATTTCATACGCCCATGGGCTCTGCGGGTGTAGTGGTAGCGTATGAGTAAATAAAGGGAGTAAAAAGATTAAATTAATTGAACAATCAGATGCTCTAAGCAAAGCTGAGACCATCAAAATCAGAAAAACTAGCTCCATACTCCACAGGTGCTCCCACAATTGCAGCAGAGTGAACAAGAGAAACAGCCAGGGCTTAATTCTGACACCAAGATATTTTCTTTGCTGTTATTCCTGAATTACAGTACCGTAGCACAGAGCAGGCTCGATGGGAAGATCAGGGATCTTTTATATGACTTGAGATTTCTTTCTTTTTTTTTTTTTTTAATCTTTTTGATATCTAGTGGAGATTTCACAATACAGAACAGGCAATAAACTGGATCATAGATTAAAATATGCAATAGTATCAAGAACAGTGCTAATCTCAGTTTACTAGCTCACATGGTAACTAAATCCCATATCATCCCTTCCAAAACCGATTCAGGCAGATTAAATCTGACAGGACAGCATGGGGTAATTTGTGCTGTGGTAGCATGCAGTGTACTATTTTTCAGATAATTTCTCATTTCCAGGGCATTTGAACATTCAGCTTTGAAACTCTGACACATAAAAGGGAAAAAGCATTTGAGAAAAATTGTTTTCTCCCTTTCCTTCTCACCTTTTAGTTTGCTTTTGAAGAAGTGAAGGGACGTGAAGACGGATTGCCATCTATTGGTGTGACCAAGAAATGCCATGAGTGAAATGCAACTCGAGTTTTTAATTTCCAAAAATCTAGAGGTACTAAGTCCCCATATGTAGCATTTGCTGAAGCACTTTAGGAGTTAAGACACACCTACAGCCTAATTTAATTAAAAGACATATTGAGACAAAATCAGATTTACCTCTTTTCTCCTTTTTTTTCCCCAAGTAATATACCTGGGTTCTCCAGTCGGGTTAGTTTTGAACACAGTTAATAGGTATCAGAGATTGTCTTTGTACTCTGCTGTTATTTATAGAGGCCTTTCAAACTACATCCTGGCTTTGCAAAACAAATCAGAAATAATTAAATCCCAAAGATCTGGCCTATAATACTTCCTTTTAGCAGTGGAAATCTAGGTATCTTGGGAGGACACAAGAGATTAGCTTCTTTGCAGAAGAATTTGGAGAGAGGAAGAAGTGGAGAAAGAAGATGAATTTAAGGATTTAAAGGCACAGAGATATTTCTTGATAGGCAGGAAGAGGTTATATCAGAGAGAGGGAGAGGGAAGGAAGCACAAAGTGAACATGGGAGAAGAGGTGAGGAGACCAAACAACATGGATATTCCATTTTTTTAGCCAGTTGTCCCTTCCACCAGTCTTCCCACCATGGAGTAAGTATTTCCCAGATAATCGTCCAATTTCATCAACTCTCAAAGCAAAGAACAGACAAGCTGTCCCACGTATGGTGCTACCTCAACTGCATCTTGCCACACACCAGCTGGATGTTGCTATCTCCATCCACCCCTTGAGCGGTTTACATGGCATTTTTCTGTTTCCTTCATGGCAGCACTAATTACGGGTATAACACTGTTTATTCTAACCCAGCTACTTTTGCCTAAAAGTGATTATTTTACAAAAGCAGAACTACAGGAACAACAGTCACCAGCAAAGGGAATGATGGTGGTGGTAAATTCTTCTGCTGTCACAGCTGGATCCAGAGCAGGACACGTGCTCTGGCATTAATGGCAAAGGCCATGCCCCCACAGAAATGTTTCTTAGCACAGACTGGAGTTTTAGGTCAGGTTTCAGCAAGACCACAGTTCCCCCTTTTTTCTTGCTCCAAACATTCATTATAGAATAACTCTGAGAGGTCTGTCTTTGTTTTCTTTCCTCACTCATAAAGGGATGTGTCTGTATTGGTGTAGTCATCGAGCCCTATACTGAAATTTTCTATCCATCTTCTATCCATAAGCTTCCATCTGCCTTTAGATTAGCTTTATGTCCTCCTCTTAAACAGCCATGGCACCTTGGCATATAATATCCCCTTCTTCTCATCATGTAGAGCATTTTTCCACCCAGCACTGCTAATGTGTGGGAGCTGGAGGTATGCACTCCCTTATTGCCTTGGGAAATGCCCTTTGGAACAAGGATTCTCACTGCAAACCCTGTTATTTGAACTAAGACCTGCCAAATCTCTTTTTGTGTGTGTATGATCTTAACAAGGAGAGCGTGAAATGAGAAGACCAGAGAAAGCTGTTCCCTGTGCTCTGGGCTTTCACATTGGCCAGTATAACTCAGTAACACTCCTTTGCATTTATTAGAGTTGTCACAGTTCAGACCTATTCAAGCACAAGCCCTTCAGTTTCAACACCACCACCACTTCTAGGCATCAATCTACTGTTCAAAAGAAACCCAATGAAAACAGTATTTTCCTGTTTTAGGAAAGAGGCTTTCCTTGACTTATTCCTTGTGTCGCTAAAAGGTTAGAAGTGGCTGGTGTTAGTACTTAAGTGAAGGAGAATACCAGGGAGATGGGCAATAAAGCATCTCGGAGCTGTTTACCAAGCAGACTGGTTGATGTTAATGCCTGTTAGATCAGTGTGGAAACAGCCTCTGGGGGTATATACTAAACAATATTATTGGAGCTGGAGTGCAGGGAATATCAGATTCTACTGCTGGCTGACAAAGTGAGAGATTGGTTTATTTACTATTAAGAAAACAATTTATAGTGTTGTGAGGTTGCTATGTCTCTGTTTACTAGGAAATAATACATAGCTCTGATGTTCATTTGTTGTGTAAATATGTTTCTGTTACTTGATCCCCAAAAAGGCAGTCGGTGGTACTGTAACTGTATGGGAAGTCTTAGTTGCTCAATAACATTTGCTCGCTTTGGTATTGTGAAAGAAAAAGTTAATCTAAACCATGCTGAGAGTAAAAAGAGTAATAATTACTAACTAAAACCTGAAACTAGTTTTCTAAAGTGAGAGAGTTTAATACTCAGAGGAAGAAAAGAGCTAGAGACCTCATAAAGTCCCCCTAGGGATTTTGTCATTGTCAATTGGTTTTCAAGCGAAATGGCACACGGTGCTGAACTTTCTCATCATAGCTACTGTGGTGCCAAAGCTCAAAAAGAAGGTGGCAACCTAGTAGGTGGCTAACCTATGTAATTGTCCACAACTTCCAGGTCTTGGCTTGTCCACAGCTTCCATGTCTTGGCTTCATATACATTTGTACTGGGTTTGC
>JMFS01125524.1:0-11255 GCA_000699545.1 Podiceps cristatus | reverse complement strand
GCTGCGTGTCCCAGTGCAAAGCAGCCCGGGGAGAGGGGGCCTGGGCACCCCGCTGGTTCCTACAGGGAGTGGGCCCTCTGCGTTGGTGGGCCAGCTGCTGGAAGGGGGTGTGGGGCGAGGAAAGTGCTGCCTCGGCAAAGACCTTCACTGCGGGCCTGGTTATGTATAGAAAATTGTCGTAGGACAAGAGTTTCCTAACTTAGCTTGTTGCCCTCCTCTCCCCCCCGACATCTTACCACTAACCTTTCCTACTTTTCCAGCCCAGGGCCTCCAATGCTAGAAATGAAATGGTTGCCAGCTTCTTTGGTAGCCTGACTGAAGGGAGTGCAAGAGGCACCTCAGGATGGGGTGCTAAGAGGATCCTTGACCAGACCAACTTTTTGTGGCTAGAGTGGTGATTCTCAGCTGTAGCTGCCCATGTAACTTTTGATTCCTCATTTGTTTTTTTGATTGACGCAGCGGGAGTACCTACAGCGTTTAATTTGCTAATGAGCGTCATTCATGGATCAGCAAAGCCTGTAAGTGGCTGTTATGGAGTGTTGGGGTAGTATAGGGTAAGATTCCGTTTAGTTGAACAGCAGACAAATGGAAGGCAGGTGTGCCCTAGGCAACAAAACTTTAATTGGTGGAAAGAATTATAAACTATGGAACTGCTCTAGCATGATACCCGTCCAGTTAATCCATGCTTTCCGAATATACTGCCTGCTGTAATTTCTTGCAGTGAATTGTTTACTGTGAATTGATCGCTGAAAGTTGAATGGATGGTCAGTAGGCGGCAAGGCAGACATTCACTGTACACCTGGAGAGGGCAAGAGACCCTTCTCACAGGTGACAGAAGTCAGTCATTTGGCTGTGGGGTGCAGCTTAGACGTGAGTGGTATTTGGAACTAATTTCTAACTTTTGTTTTTGATTGTCTGTTTACTTCAGGGACTTTCTCCACTTGCGTTATATTGTCCAGTGCCTTTAAGCAAGATTGTTGTCTTTAGTAATGCTTGTAACTGTGGTTCAGCATAATGTGAAGAACTAGAATTGTTAATATGTTAGTTGCTATCTAGAAGGATGCTGTCATTAAGCAACTAGCACATGCAGAATTGGATTGTTGAATTAAAAAATATCTGCAGTAAGAGAATATCTGTACAGTTATGCGAGGGCTTTAAGTGACTGGCACTTTGATGTCAATGCCAGTAAAATGCTTGGAAATGTGGACAAATGAATAAGCCACAGCTAGCTGTGCTAAGTAATGTAGACAGCTGTTTCTTATTTGGTTTTATGCTAATTGCTGCTGTTACCATTGCATTTGTGAGTTGATGGAGTTGCGCATAATTTGTATACTCCTGGTGCAAATGTTGCCTTGTTATATCATATGTTGGTAACAGATATAAGCAGATGCTTTTACTCGGCTGTTAATTTACAGTCAAGGTTTTATGGGATCACTGAGGTTCACTGAGACAGATTGAAAATGACTTAGAGATCTTGCCAGACATTTGGCCAGATATGCTCAGCTTTGCCTAGTGATCGAAGACATGGGGGGCGAGGAGAGAATCTATAAAATTATTTGTGTGGAATTAGCGTACAGATGAAGGAGAGGAGAAGAATAAAGGACGAGGAAATAGAAAACTGGACTAGTCTGTCTGTCAGAGTGGTTTAAGTGGGGTCAGTTCCCTGTGAGGGATTGCAGGCAGCTTGCAGACTGCCTACGTATGTTCTTTTTGAACTTGCAGAAATGCTTTGAGTCTTAAACTAGTGTTAATAGTGAGCTGAGCCTTCAGCTTCACCTGTGTGGAAGAAATGGAAGGAGGTTAGCTATGCTACAGCTTGGCTATTGGTTATTTTGCAGATGTATAAAATACAATGTCAGCTCCCATGTGTTGGGGCTGACAGTACATGTGGCAGTTGGCCATAGACAAGCATAGAAAAAGCAGGCGGAAACTTTTAAGACGTGCACTTTTTCTGTGAATTTAGGAAAAGCCCTTTTGTCTCTTCATCTAGATTAAATGTGGCTTGGTTAATTTTAATTTCTCTTCTCCTTGTGACATAAGCAGCTTTGCCAACTTGATAGATTCCAAATAAATATTTATGTTGGTTTTGATATTTGCAATTTACAGAAAAAATGACAGCATCAGCCCTTCCTCTTCATATCCATCACAGTATTATCTTCTAGGAGAAAGAATTTGCCATAGAACTACGCAGTAGTCAGAACTGGGGAGGCTGGTGAACTATATTTGAAAGTCACTTTTCATAACAAGCTTAGATACCTGTGTGTGTCAGTTGAAGGGCTAGCAGATGAAGCTTCAACATAAATGTTTGTCATGTGCATTTGTATTTGCAGTTTAACTAGAAACAAGAGACTGAAACCTCATCTCTCTGAACATGGATTTGTAATGAATGACTGATTTAGAGCAAAGTATACACAAAAAGGCATTTAAAAATGTTTAAACAAATGTTTTTGAGATTATCCCTTAGTATTGAATTAAATATTGTCTCACTTCTGTAATTATAATAAGTTCCAAGAATGTTATGAAATTGATTATACCGGAAAATACTTTTTTGGGGGTGGAATATTACTAGTCTTGTTTATAGGTGGACTGTGTTCAACTATGGACCTCTAAGGAAGAGATATCACAAGATGTGAATGAGCTGATGTAATGCTTTCCCATCAACTAAAAATAGGTTGAAAAATAAGTGTAACTGCAACATTGAATAAAATTGATTGCAAGGAGAATTTTGTTGGAGAAGTAGTCTTTAGGTGATTAATTCTTAAATGTCCAGTTTTTAAAGATAAATGTAAAATATCACGGCCCTAGTCTAAGTATTGTCACACAGCTTTCTTTCAAGCTGGCAATTTTCTTACAAGCTTCATTCAAGGTTACGCAGTTCTGCTGTGTCAAAACTAGGCCTTGGATCACAGACAAGCTGGACCCCTAGGAGGAGGATTCACACAAAGCTGAGGTGTGAAATCAGTACGGGCTATGCTGTGCTGATTCCCTTAGGAGGACACACAATGAATAGTAGCTGCAAGGTTATTTCAACTACTTTCAAAATAACTGGATGCCTGCGGGAGAAGCCGTGTAACTTAAACCTTCTCTGCGCTGGACTTTCACCTGTCAGCGTGTTTTTGTATGTATTTCTGACACTAATGTGGTTTGTAATTCACTCTTTGCCTGGTCTTAGACAGTGACAAGTGGTGCTGATATGGATTGCCTATGGTAAGGAAAATGTTAAAAAAATTTAAAAATAGCACAAAAGCCATTGAAAGAAGGTAGAGGAAGATGAAGCTGAAGATGGGTTAACGGTTGGACTGGATGAAATTCTATGATTCTATGTTGATGGCAAGTTGTAAACGAGCGATTGACTGAGGGGGAGAACCTCATTTATATGCTATTTGGTAGTTAGGAAAGGATGGTAGTAGGTAAAATTGGAGGCATGTAGAAACGTGAACAGGTTTTATGAAAGGAGAAGATAGTTTTGATATTTTTCTGAGGGGTAGAAAGATCAAAAATTACAAGTGGGTTTTAACAGAAAACCAGTGGGTAAAGTTCTGACTGTTGTGAAAGCAAAATTTACATTGCCTTCACTGGTGCTGGAATTATTCCCATCTTGAATGTCAGGAAAGAAACTTAATGTTTGTTTGTTTTTTTTTTTATTATTATTATTTGTAAGTTTACAGACTTGAAACATTTGTTACCTGCAATGGAAAGTCAGGTCAAAAAATGGGAAAATCTTTCTCACTGGAACAGTAATATAACTGGAAAAAATTTCTGAAGGAAGTGAGATTTCAGTCATCAAAGTTTTAAGAACAGAGAGTGTCTACCATAAAGTTTTGAGACATAATTAATTCAGTTTTGGGTTCACTTTATATTTTAGCCACACCCTTTGTGATTTTTATAAAATTTTCCAAAAATTAGAATTTCAAATATGTTTGATCCTTTCTTCATTGTAGATCTCTGCAGCACATCAAGGAAGCCAACATGTTTCTGATGTAAAAACACAAGAGCTAACAAATTGTGAAAATAGTGTGTGGTTTGTTTGGGGTTGTTTTTTTCTTTATCTAAGACTTCTGATAGTGTGCAGCAGGTAAACTGGCTATTTATTAATGCATTCAATCTTTTTGCTGTTGCAATTTATTTAGTTAGACAACCAAAAGTGGCCCCTATGGCTTGCTATTATGGGCAAATATTAGTTTGACATCTTCGAAAGGTGCCACCCTTCTGGTGCTGCTAGAGATACGTAAAGTGCAATGTGAGTGACTTCCTGCTACTTCTTATGCATGTGGACAGAGGCTGTGGTGTCTTCATCTAAGAGATGCCACTTAAAGCTTCAGACATAGTGGCATAAGTTTTCGTCAGGTGTTATCAAAGTGGCTGGCACATCAATAATCTTCTACTTCTGCAGTAAAATGTAAGTAATTGGATTGTTAAGGATTATTTTGTGCAGTGGAGTGGCGGTGTTTGTGGTTTTTTTGTTTGGTGTGTTTTGTGGTTTGTTTATTTTGTTGGGGGGGTTTTAAATATTCTGTTTGAGAGCAATTAAATTGCAGCAGTCTTTCTGGACAATTTCTGCTAGTTTTGTTTTCGGAAACAATCAACTGAATGGATGACAAGACTGGTATACTTCCTGAAATCCTCATTTTTATTAGAATGTGATGCAGAGGAAGGCCTTTCTTGCATTCATCTATGATCTTTATTTTCTGCTGTAGCAACATGACAGCTTGCAATGGTTCTTGCATTCAGTTGAAATTTCTTACAGCAGTGTTCTTTCCAAGTATTCACCTAATTATGGGTTGAATTTGCTGCCTAAATAGATGGATTCGCCTTGTTTGTTTAAAAAGCCCAACAAACAAAACCCAAAAAACCCACAACAAAACAAAAAACAACCAAACCAAAATAAAACCAAGAATATCAGAGATGAGTTCTTTCAACGTTTAGTAAAAACTTTTTTGAGGAACCATCTTTAAAGCCTGTTGGAGTTAACCCATCTCAAAGAGGTGAATTTGAAGGTTAGCAGTGATTCTATGGAGGGTTGACTGGAAGATTTTGTAAAATTAGCTATTCTAATCTGCAATGGAAATGGCTTTGGTTTGAACCAAAGTTTAATCAGTTTAACCAAAGTTTAACTGGTGTTCACAAAACATAGATTCCGAGTGAAGATGCTTGTTTCCTGCCTTAAACAAAACTTTAATTTCTACATCTTGCTACTTGTGATGTTAATGTATTGGTTTCCTTTCCTGGTCTATTAAGCTATATTTGGCCTTCTTTTATTGAAATAAATCTGGTCCTGACAGTTTTCTTGCCTAAATACTGCCTACATAGTGTTAAGAAAGTCTAAACCTGGCCTGTACTAAGTATAAGCTGAAGCTTGACTTTTACAAGTGATGATGACACAGCCAAATTTGTTCTGTAGACATTTAGGATCATAATTGACAAAAAGCAGATTTTTTTACATGACTTTTACTTTTTTAGATATAATGCATTTCACTGTGGGCAAATAGTTACTGTATAATCATTCTTTAGTGAGTACCCAGAGTTCCTTTACTTATTTGCACTTATGTCTTGGTGGCGTTTTATGGTGGAAGTAGTTACGATTAACAACCCATTTAGCAGGTGAATAGTTCTTTCATGCTGTTGTATCCATTTCCCAGTGACCATCCATGACTTGTGAGCTACTAATTTTTTCAAAGGGTGCGGTTTTTGTATCTGTGATGAGAGGCTAAATTGGAGTTGAATGAAATAGCGAAGAGGTAATGTTGAGGGTTTGATCAATTTGAAATGGTCCATTTCTCCTGCAGTTCAAGAGAATCAGGGAAGATGAATGCAGCAAGTAGCATGCAATGTAGCTGATCTCCTTAACTTCACTGACAAAATATGAGCTGCGCTCCAGCAACGTTCACAAATTACCACTGCATAGGTAGCCAGCAGAATGCATGAGACCTGCAAAAGTGGCACTGCCCAGTGGTTTCTGAAAGATATGAGAAAACGGAGGAGAGAGTAGCCCTAACATTTTTCGTGCAGCTATTGCCAAGAAGGTTCAGCCGAATGTAATCTCTCATTGATTGTGGTTTCCTTGATTTAGTGATGATATAAGTTAGACCACAAATTCAGTTTCTCTAAACTGATTCTGATGTGACCTATCCCTGGCTCTGATAGCAAAGAACTTGTGGATTTTGTGCTGGTGTTTTTTTTTTTAGTTTTGTGGGGGTTTTGGTTTTTTTTGTTTTTTTTTTTTTTTTTTTTTTTTTGTTTTGTTTTTTGGTTTTTTTTTTTTGTTTTGTTTTTTTTGTTTTGCCTTTTTTGTGTTTTGTGGTGGTGGTGTTTGTATGTTTGATATTTTTTTCTAAACTGAGTATGGATACTGCAAGCAGATGGAAACCACCCAGCAGAATTGCAGCTGGAAAATAAGGTAGAAGTTCAAGTCACTTATGCATTGAAGTGGAGGAAAAATTAGTATGCAGCTAAAAGGTTATGAGTAAGTGAAGGATTGGTGTTAAATGTTCTTAATAGCCATGTGTTGGGAGGAAAACACAGGAGCTGATCTCTGTGGAAAAGGTAATGCATTAGCTGTCAGTATAAAGTGTCTTGTGAGCCTTGTAAAGAGCAAGGTAGTTGCATTGGGTTGGTTTGGTTCATAGTCTGCCATGGAGAGTGGGTTGCCAGGCTGTCTGCTGCAGAGCAGCCCATGGGCGACAGCAGCTTTGGAGCAGAAGGGCTGAAAGATGTCTGTAGGGCTGGAGATGGATAGAGCTGCTGAGCTCCTTGCAGGAAGTCCTGCCTTAATTGTCTGTTAATACCTACTTGCCTGTCCTTGTGGGCATATATAGATGGCAAGTGTGTGAAAGGGTCCCTTGTGACAGCTCCCACAGTGAAATCCCTTGTGTTACCAAGTTGTGATTCATGAGAGCTCTTGCCAGTCATCCCTTTCCTCTTGAGTGGTCTCTGGGATTTCTCTTTAAGTGTCTTGGGTAAATGTCTTGAAGCTGTATGAGGATGCTGGCGTGAGGCTCTTAGGACTAGGAAGGCTGGCGATACCTGTTTTAAACGGTTTGCTTGATCATATTTGATGCTTGCAAGCACCCAGATGTGTTTCCAAAGATGCACTCAGACCTTAAACAGAAAAGGTTAAATAAGCTTTGAGTATGAGTTAGCAACACAGGTTTCTCCAGCTGTCACTTGGCCTTGTCTCTGTGCTGCACTAGTCACCACCCAGGTATTAAAGGTACACAGAGAAAGGCTGTGGGGTTCGAAGGGCACCGATTTGTTGAGTATTCCTTTCCTAATTAGTACAAAGGAGATGATCAGAGCATTTCCTTCTTGCAAGAAAGAAGGATGCTTGAAAATCAAACCCAGTGATCTCAAGGAAACAAGAGACTAAGACGTGGTTCTTGTTCCACTGCTGACAGCGTTTTGGTTGACTTAGTAGTCTGTACCCAGGAGTCCTTTCATTTTCATCATGAAAACACAAAGTGGGGCTAATGCTATCTCATGAAAAAGAAACACGAGGATGCTAAGAGGTTTTTATTCATTAATTCCTTATTGTAGGGTGCGAGGTTCAAGTATTTCATGCATATGGAATGCTTTGAAAATGGAAAGTGAGACAGGAAAGAGTATTTTCTGGTATCTTTTTTCTCTGGGAGTTTATTATGTAATGCATAGTTTGGGTCTTTGAGTCTGAAAGCATAGCTGGTTTGTGACTTAGCTGCTTTTCCTAACAATTCTGGGGTAAAATGTCTACTGCTGTAATTAGTGAGCCATAAGCTCTATTGGCTTCTAGTTATTTCTTTGAACAACAGGTACCAAACTCAGTGCAGAAGTACAGCATTTGCAGGGCCCAGTTTTGGGACTTCATTGGGGTTTTTCCTTCATAAAAAATGCTCACAGAACATCAAACAACACTGAGTTGGGTAGAAAATAAGTAAAGAAACCAAACAAACTACTGTGTGGCATAATTTAACATTATACGTTGTACTGTTATCTTGATTTCTTGTTAGAGGTGGGAATAAAAATGAAACTTATGAGAAGTCTTAATATTAAGTGTAAATATCTGAAAAAAAAAAAGGGGGGGGTTGTGTTCTTTTTAAACAAATAATTTAAGAAAAGTTTCAACTAATTATTGGGGTTTTGTTTTATTCAAAGGTAAAAAGGATCAGTTTTTAGCACTCATTTAATATCTAGCTCTCAACTCTACTCAACTGTCACTGCTAGTATATTTTAAAGTAGAATTTAAGGCTTTTATGATTCTCTAACAGTATTATTAAGACTGGAACAGTTGTGGTTTGTGTGGGGTTTTTTTGTGTTAAAAACCTTAACTGCTAATTATTTCAGATTTGTATAAGAACTCTTATTTTTCTAATTCAAAAATTATACTTCTAATCCATTGACCCATATTGAAGCAAATTTGCTTTCTGGCTTTCGTATGTCAGGAAGCATTTTTCTTTGCAGGGTTGGGTGAACAAAGTATTTTATTTGTTTGGCCACTGAAGCAAGTAACCACAAATGCTTATTTGGTTTGTTCTGTTACAGATCTTCATCAAACTTGTTTTTCATTTTGAGGGAAAAATGAAAGATTTTTCTTAAACATTTGGGGAGGGTCAAATGAAATATTCCTTCCCTGGAAACAAAATTTTGTTTTCATGTGAAGTAGTTTTCATGGCAGCTGAACACATATGTGTCCTTGAAAAAAAAATCAACAGCAAGAATTGCTGATCCTTTGATGCACAGACTAGTGGTTAGAGCACTTTCTGTGGGTGGATTGTAACTTTTTTTTTTTTTTTTCTGTAAAACGTTTATACTGAAGCTGGGCCAGAGGACGAGAGAACCATCTGGCTTCCCTGCTCAGACAGCTGCCATAGGGAGAGGAGGTGCCGTGCCTCTGGCTTCAGCTTGGGTTTATGTCGTATTGGAGTACATCACTTGGAGGGGCACCCTGTCTGTGGGAGAGACCAAGGCAGCATCAGTAAACTGGATTAATAGCACTAATATTTGTAAGGAGAGAGGAAAGGCTTTGAATCCTCTTGGTTAGAGGAAGGATTTGAACCTGTTTCTCGTCTGGGGCCAATATCCTTTGGATGAAAGACAGGGCTGGTAACAACTCTTTGCTGTAGATTGTCACTCAATTTTTAGTTGAAAGCACTTAGCAAAGTGAGTGGAGATCATGAATCACTTGGTTTGACAGAGAGGCTGAAACTCAGCTACAGAGAGGCTGAAACTCAGCTTTTGGGGTGGTTTTTCCTTATAAACGTTGTCGGTAGCTCTCCCCCCATCCATTTCAACTTGACTGGAAACTCCAAACAGCATGGCTATCGCCAGGGTATTGCTAGCTGTCAGGGAAAGCGGGGACTCAGCTTTTTCTGCTCTTGGTGCTGTAGGGAGGGACCGAGGTATTCTGGGGAAAGCAGGGTCCAGGTGTGAGGGACAGCTGGGCAGCAGTGCAGGGTGACAGATCTGCCTTCGCTCCCTGTCACACTCTCTCGTACGTGAGGTGTGTATTTGGGAGCAGGTTTTAACCCACCTGGGAAAGAAGAGGCAATATGAAAGGTTGAAGCAGGAAGAAAAAGAAAGGAAGATTAAAAAGAAAAACTGCCTTTGAAGTCACAGTCTAACTAGCCTATGAATTCTTACAAATGTTGAATAGTGTTACTCCCCTGTGCCTTGGTGAATGAGTCACAAACATTGCTGCTGTGCTTTTTCAAATCAGCTGTAAAGAGGGGAAGTAATGCTACTCCAGCTATACTGTCTGGGAACTGAGGAACAGCAGGGTTCTGTGATTTGTCTCTCATTATACCATGGATCTGGGGCAGTGAGGCACTGGAAGAGGGATGTTTGGACTTCCAGTCCAGCACACAATTACATACATTTCCCCAAAAAAAACATTTTTGCAATGCTTTGTGTATGTTGGAGAAAAAGAGCAGAACCTTGATCCCCAAATTCTGATTAATTTCTAGTCAAACAAATTGTGACAGGCAGAAATAAATGCTTGTGATATTTCAGTAGTGCAGGTATGCTTTTGGCCCACATAGAAGCACTTGTGCAAAAATTACTGTTTATGAAGAGATTTAGAGCTATTTCTCTTCCATGAGCTATTTAGTTCTTCAACTGAGCTAACATCTATGAAACATTCATTCTAAAGTAAAATACCCTCAAGAGTCAATTTAGGTAAACTGCAGTACCTCTTTCAAGACTAAAAATTGCTTTGCATAATGCACGTAGAAAAATCTATTAGATTAATTTTTCTGTTCCTCTCAGTCTTTATTATATTTTGAGATAAAAAAAAAAAAATTATGAGGGAGTAGGGAAGGAGGGAAGAAAGCTCCTTTGTCAGCTGCATAAAGGGACAGTCAGAGCTTTTGTGTGTAGTTGTTTTGTTTTTTTTTTTAATTATGTCTTCAAGTTGAATATGTTATCATGACTGCAAACTTTCCCACCCCGATTGCCATAACTAGTGGTCTCCTTTAGAGCTTTGGTGTTTTCCAGCCTGGCAACCAAATGATTGTGTGGAACAATGTCAAAGACTGCAACTTAAAATCATGTTGCAATACACAGTTAGCCTGTCCTTTACTTAAAATACTGTATGGTATTTTTAGAACCAAATGTGTGTGGCAGTGGATGATGTTTGAGAATTAGCATCACCTTTGATTACTGTCTGAGAAGATGAGCAGCTGCATTGTGCTGGAGGTTAGAAGCAAGATGTTGCTGAACTGTGCAGATTCCTGAGCTGAGAGCTTGAGGGGCTAGGAGGGAGGATGGATCCAGGTAAGATCTGTATAGATGCGTGGACCTTGATGGGAAACTGGAAGGACATAGCTCATGTTCAGGGTTGGTTGGTGGTTGGAGAGGGTTTGCTGTCTCCTAGCTTTACCCTGATACCATTGTCACTCTCTTAGAAGTCCTGCTTTATGCTACAATTGGGTGTTGCCAGGTGTTTAAGAGCTAGTTGTTAAGGAGTAGGTCATAAGTGACACAAAGAACTGGTGCACATCACACTTGGGGAGGTATCGTTAAGGGGTGGGACCACAACCCACTGAAGTCAGGGAATGTTTTTTCTATAGTCTCTAGTGTATTTTGGCGAGGTTATACAAAGGTTTTAACAGGCTGGGTATACCTGTGTAATGTCCTAACATTTTTTTTTTTTTACTGAGATGTTTTAAACAGACAAACCCAAAAATATCATTTTGAGACTTTGTGCAAGGATTCTTTGTTCATTGAAATGTGTTAATTCAACTTCAAATTATTGAGCATTGCAGGAGGGTAGGGGAATACCAGTA
>JMFS01125517.1:0-11319 GCA_000699545.1 Podiceps cristatus | reverse complement strand
CCGCCTCTCGGCTGCCATCTCCCGGGGCGGCTCCTTACAACACGGCCCCTCCACTCCCCTTCACGCCACGCGAATCCCTCCGTTGCTGTTTTCATCGGATGCACCGGGCTGAGCTGCTCTTCAGCTCAGAGCAGAAGGAAAGAAAAAAATCAGGCATGGAAACTCTTAAAATTAAGCAGTGCTGGTATGTGGACATGCTGCCAGACAGAGGGATGAGTGTATTCTAACGTTGCCAGCCAAGGCCAAGACATTTTTCAGGACAAATTTTGCCCTTCCACAAACACTCTTCCTCTGGCGGATCTCTACAGGAACCACCCGATGACCCTGTTTTGCAGCGGCTGTTCCCAGGATCATCCCTCCGGCTGTACCTGGAGGCACCCCCTCTGCAGCATGCTGCGAGACAGCCGGGAGAGCCACACAGCGGTGAGACTACCCTCCCCTGTAGCCAAGGCGGAGAAACAGCTGGACTCATCCCGGTAATCTCGTACGATCTACGTCGGCCTATCATCCCACGCACAGCCCTCACCAGAACCAAGGTAGCCCTCCTCCAGCAGCCTAGTCCCGCACGCGTGCAAACTGGGACATGTGCAGCCACGTCGTTCCCTGACACGCAGTCAGAGCAGCTGGGATTCATCCCCTGGCCGGGACACTTGGAGGCACTTCTGGGTCGCTCCAGCCATGGCCTGAGGCAGCTATCTTAGAGCAGAGTCATTTGTCCTCTTCAGGGTAACACCTAACTCCCTGGGAGAGAGGGTAGCCCTACAGAGGGAGCCGGAACACCAAGCTCAGAGTATGGACTTCAGTTTCAGTGAGATACATTTTACCTCTAATTATGCACATCATCCCTCCTAGGGGCATTTCCATTTCGCTTTTAGATGCCAGCTGAGGAACCCAAAGTTACACAAGACTGATACATCATTGTTCCAGAACAAAGCAGTACTTGCCTCATGCACAGCTAGGGACACAAAATGACATTTCATTGTTCTGAGCATGGCTGCATACACACATTGTAACACTCAGCTGTGACTCAGTACATCTCTTCCATTCATTGTTCCTGGTCACTGTGGGGAAGTACACAATTATTCTCTCTTCTTTTCTGCACCCTCCTTCTCAGCTGCACTGCTGATGGGAGAGGTGCACTTAAGGTCACCCCGCAAAACTCTTCCAGGAGACTGCAGCGCTAGAGAGGCCCTAGAGCAACACAGGAATTGCCCCTGACCACAGAGCCCCAAGGACAATTTAACTGTTCTAAACACAACTCCCTCGTTGTATCAGAGCACAGCACCAGTATGCAAGTACTGAATATATTTTACTTCATAAACCATCCGCTGCAAGGCAAGCTAGCTGTTTATTTTTTGTGAAAGTAATACACAGTTGCATGGTAACAGCAAAACATGAACACCAAAAATGAGAAAGTTTGTGTACTTCTTTCATTTCTAAAAACAAAGTAATTATTTGACAGAGGAAGTGATCTATTCTCAGGATTCTGTACAATTCCCAATAAAAATGATATTCACATAGCAGAGGACTCCTCTCCAACCTCCCAAGCAAAGGAAAATTCAACCTTGAACTGGCTCAGCTCTGCCTAGGGAACAGGGCCCGCATGGCTGGGAGGCTGCACACGAGTAAGCACGTAAGGAGCGGCCGCTGCCCCGCGGAGGAAGGACTCGCTCACTCCCACTGAGGAAAGTGCATCAATAAGTTAATAAGCACAGTTCAACCATGCCTCTGCCTGAAGTCGCATGTTTCTTTGGGGTTTACTTAATCCAGATACAGTAACCATCACAAAGTATTAAAATGGATTCAGATCACCGGGGGAAGAAAGATCATTGCCTATTTTTCTCGTTTTATTTTGTGCAGCTAGCAGCTGTTTGTAGATTCTTACTGCAGACATAATGAAATGGAAGGGCTACAAGAATGATCCGAGGGCTGGAGCCCCTCTGCTGTGAGGACAGGCTGAGAGAGTTGGGCTTGTTCAGCCTGGGGAAGAGAAGGCTGCGGGGAGACCTGATTGCGGCCTGTCAGTGCTTAAAGGGGGCCTGTAGGAAAGAGGGGGAGAATCTTTTCAGTGGGGACAGCGGTGACAGGACAAGGGGTAATGGTTTTAAACTGAAACAGGGTAGGTTTAGGCTGGATATAAGGAGGAAATTCTTTACGATGAGGGTGGTGAAGCACTGGAACGGGTTGCCCAGAGAAGTGGTGGAGGCCCCATCCCTGGAAATATTCAAGCCCAGGCTGGACGGGGCTCTGAGCAACCTGATCTGGGTAATGGTGTCCCTGCTCACTGCAGGGGGTTGGACTAGATGGGCTCTGGGGGTCCCTTCCAGCCCAAAACATCCTGTGATTTAATGGTTCTCTGAATATAGCTGAGGCTTAAGTGTTGTGTAATGATATATAAACTTGAGCAAATCATTTTACTTTACCTCATTTCCCTTCCTTTCTCTTGTCTAAATTGACAGTGATAAAACTGCCTCTCAGCATTAATAAAAACGTCATACACAACAGGAGTCTGAACTCTCAGCATCTAAACACATGGCACAGTATAATTATCTTGTTCAGATGAGCAGCCCGTTGTTTCCAGTGGGAGCAAAGGCATACTATGTCATTTTCTCTTTTAACTAGGTTTCAAAATAGTAACAAGAGAAAAACTGTATTAAAATAATGAATGTAAATATAAATCCATATATAAACAGCAAAAGGTTCAATAGACTCGCTTTCCCTTGAAAAACTAATCCATTCTGATGACTTTGAATCCTAACCTGTCTACAGTCAAACTACTAAAACTAATTAAACTCATAGTTATCTATTTGTAATAATAACTGGCTTTCTTTTTCTTGCAGCACCATCCAATTACACATCCAAAAAAGCTCCTTCAAAATTAATAATATCTTGACATCATTAAGTAGTTACAGGTTTGCGCATTATTGCTAATGCAAGTTTCTTGCTTGTAGACTATTAGCTCTAACTTTGAATCAAGGTCTGTCCATATTTTTTTAATGCAATGGACTTGTAGTATCAGCTGCAGAGTAAAAATGTTTCTATGAGACAGAGCTACTGGAACGTAACCACTACTGAAAAGTTAATAACTCTGGGGTATAGTTTATATTTTCTTCTCTCTCTGTACCAAAATGTTTAATCTACTTCAAGTAGCTTTCATGTTACAAGAATGTCAAAATAGCATAAAGCTTGCAAACTGATTCTACAGTCATATAAAATTAAACTACTTGGGACTTTTTCTTAAGATTAAAAAAAAACCCCAATTGTCCTGTTGTGACCTCCCATGCAGACAGTGAACACAGACTACCAAGCAAAGGCATTAAAGCAGTATTTATCACAGAGGACTAAACACCTTGCAAACAAGAATTTTAGGGAAGATTGTTTAAAAAACTGACTGTGTTAAAATGCACAAAGAGATGATTTCAAAGGAGAGTCAAGAAAACCTAAAAGCTCTAATTATGACTCATTTATTTCATTCAGTCCTAATTAAATTACTCAGATTGAAATGTCTATTAAAACTGCTTAAAACCACATAGATGCTCTGTGAGAACAACTCAAAGGTAAACCAGTATGCTCATTAGGAACAGTAACACTTTATTTTATAAAGAGTACAGTTATTTTTCTGAATTTGCCCAAAAGCATTCCTTGTTTTCTTTCCAAGAATATTCGTTCTCATAAATCTCCTGCAAATATAAACAAAGAATGGGAGATATTGTGAGAGCCTGCTACATACAGCCCCAAGCCAGGCCAAACAGCTCAACAGCCATCCTGCTATTATTTACTGATCACAACTGGACTCCACAGCACTTGGCTGGCAAACAGAAAAGAGGGCAGCACCCTTAGAACACACTGACTTACATGTGGGCAGATGCTGAACCTCAGGCTGAGCCCCGTCAAATTTAGATGGGCCCATCTATACCAAAGTCAATTCAAAAAAGGCACCTAGAAGAAATGATGTAAAAGCTGTGGAGTACACAGCATTTGTGTCTGAAACCGCCCTTTTTACGTGTTGCCACATTAACCTACTGTACACTTTTAAGGAGAGTATTTAAGTGTATTCAAAATGCCAGTATTAAAAAAAAATAAAAATGGCAACAATACACAAAATACAGTAAGCATTCAGCACAAACTGGGCTACCCAGCAGCAGTCCAGCACTAAGCAGCAACTTCAGCAGGGCTCTGAGCCCAATTATTCCTTCTGAGACCACAGAACTCCAGTGTCCTGAAAGAGGTGTCAGAAAAGTGGAGCAATGCGGAGAACATCGCCGTTACCGCAAGCCAAGTTGTGCCGGGGAGAGAAGGCTGAGGTAATGCTCGTTACCTGCATGTAACACTGCAGTTATGCAATGAGGCTCTTTCCAGACCCGGGCTGGTGTCTCCACATATTGTTGTGTGCCCATACTAGCTTTGGGACCTCTGCTCATCACTTCATTGTGTGCTCTTGCTTAATGCTTTGTGCTTTCTCAAGGCCATGGGCATGAGAGGAAAACAGACAAACGCCACTTTTACTTGCAAACTCCAACGCTGTCCTAAGCAAAGCTGACTCAAAAGTTCTTCCACAAGCCTGTGCAGAACTGAGTTTTGCCACAAAACAGCAGAGCTCAGAGCTCCTTCGACTCCAAGATGGCATTAAAAGGAAGAGGAGCTGGATGGTACAGGCAAAGGAGGGCCTTTCAGGTGCCCGACCTGCCACAGACGGGCCTGGCTGCATTAGAGGAAACTCACTGGTGCTAGAGATTGACATCCCATCAGGAGCAACTGCTGCCTGTAATGCTTCAGCTCCTTCCCTTAAGAGCAGCAGCAGCCTTCAGCCCAGCTGTCTAAGACTCTGGCACAGGTCTAAAAATCAAATGTCTCCCTAAACATACCTTTTTCCATATCGGGACGGATGCTTTTAAGGTATTGATGCAGTACATTACGGCTTCAAGGGATTCTGCTCTGTGTGGAGAGGAGACTGCAATAATTACACTTGCTTCACTTATTGGAACCACACTAGGGAGAGAAGAGGAACAACAGCAGCTTTAGCCAACACTGAACATCAAGAGCACCCAAAAGTTGTGGCCATGTCACGTCAGTATTCTGGCCACACGCTCTCCTGACTCATCCATACTGAGCAAGTGTCAAGCCATGTCCAAAAGATTATACAATTTTTAAAAGAAAGAAAACCACAACCAAAATCAGTACCAGATGTGAGAATTCCATGCTTTAGAATAAATAAACCCACCAGACATAGGGTTTTTTCTTTCTTTCCTTTTTTTTTTTTTTTTTTTTTTTAAATAAAGTCTATGGAATTAAGAGGGGAAAAATGCTAACTTGCAACAATGCATAGGAAACTCACTGAAAGCTGGCTTAATAAAGAACAGTAACAAATTAGGAACAGCCAGTTCTTATCTGGAAACCTAAGAAATCATCTCAGTTTGCACAAGAATTTGTGAAAGAAGAAATCAAATGCCTCAAACTATGCACACTTTGCAATGAAACTTGATTTTTGACAAATGCTGATTTCAAATTAGGAAGTTTTTCCTGTTTGGTGTGTTGTTTTCCATACTTAACAGAAGTAGCACAAGGTCTTACTCTGCTCCCTACAAGGGTAGTATTCCCACAAGCTGCCTCCAAACCCTTCCTCTATAGTAAGACTCCTTTGTCAAACAGTTCATAGGAAAAATGTAAGTTTAAATGCTTTGAGCTGCCCTCAAAAGAATCATTCTCTCTGTTGAATACAGAGGAGATCTAAGGAAACTACTTCTTAGGGCTAATATTACCCTTTGTGATCACCTCTTAAATTCCTTCTGCTGAGAGAAAAGGAAATTAGCATTTGCAACAGACTCTGCAAATCATACTAGTTTCAATGAGAAATCTGAACAGAGAAGGCTCAAGAGAATGTCAGACGCTAGCATTCCAGGTTTTGAACTCAACAAAAAATGCCTATCCAAGACTTAAGGAACAACAGGAGGTCCTCCAGCAAGCATGGCTGGCAATCACCATGCATCTTCCCTCCCCATAGTCTAAGCTTTCAGGTTTCGTATGGCATAATTTGACTTAAATCTGACAATAAGAACATTCTGTGGCAGACCCCATGTAGACATACCCAAGTCTATGGTGCACTGCAATGTGTTTGACTGATGGCCATTTCTGTCTAACATCTCTGCAGATTTTCTTTATTTCGGTCTCTGCCATTGAAGTGTATGCTTCATATTCTAAGTGAATCACTTTTTTCCCTTCAAAATTATTTCTTGTGGTACCTAAACACAAATGATTTATCAAAAAAAGCACTGAGTAAATAAAGATACATTATTTATTTAAAGTATTGGTATATTTATTTATAATAACATATATAAACATGGAGTAAAACCTAGGATCTCCTGCTATGGTCAAGGTCGGGACTGTGCAAATACATATCACCTCCCCTAATCATGGCTGTGTAAAGAGGTTTCTTTGAACAAGAGAAATCTGTAATATACAAGGAAGAATTTAGTTCACACATTATACCAGTCTGCAGTCTGTAATGCCCAAGGCTGGAACATCTTTTGTGGTAACTGCTAAGGTGCTATTATTGCATTTACCCATGCAATGTTTCAGTGCTCAGTATTGAGGAGCCCAGTAGCACTAAGGTCTAAGCACAAAGCAGTTTCAAGATCTGTACCATGTACATTAAGCAACAGGACAGAGCTATCAGCCTTGACCTTCACCAGCCCATGGGTAAAATAGTACTTTGCTTTCAACCAAGATCTGACTTGCAGGCGCTTTCATACAGGTGTGGACCTGTGGTTTGCATAGCCACAACATCCCACTTGCCACCTTACACAAGCTGTGTCCATGGGGATGGGAGAATAACTCCTAAGCAGTCTTGTACTCCACAGCTGCTGTTCTCTTCAGCCCTAGGATAGCCACACCAGCAGGGAAGCTTCTCACCACTTTGTTCCAGTACAACTGTTTAAGAGCTGCCATGGTCTTGTTTTAAATAATTCAGAATGTGTTTTCTAAACATCCTGGGTTCAGTCCAGGAATTTATTTATTTGAGAAGCATGAGTTTGGGGTGTGGACAATCTAGGTTCAATTTACTAGACTATTAACACACCCAGAGATCCAGCTCAGAAATACTGTACTCACCAATGAACAGAGACACTGCCCCACAGTATGGTGAAATGACCAGCTCTGACACTTCATCTACAGAGAGCTTTTCAGACTTGAGTTTGATAAAATCTTTTGGCACATCTTCGCTTTCATCCATAGCTCACTAGAAAAAGTGAAACCAAACAGACTCTGTTGTTGTTTTTGGCGATATTAGCATTGGCCAGCTGGTTTTTTATGCAGTGCTGATGCCCCAATTTACGCATAAAACATGCATCATCTACTTCCTCACCCCAAGGGGCCAGTCTCCATGGCAAATTCACTTCTCTGCAGACTTGCTGGGAGAATATTAATTGCAAATATCAAGCAATGACCTGTTCTTAATGCATACAGGTTCCTTCCTGGTAGGAAGGTCTGGTCCAGTAGGACAAAACCAGAACTAGGCTGAGGCCCCAGTTTAACAGTGCAATCACGGATCCCAGCACGGATCCCTGGGCTAGTAAATCTGTAGTAAGACTCACAGCACCTCTTCCCTATCTTATGCTGAAATCAAACACGGTTTAAAACAGAGATTTCTGATAAACATGGATTAGAGTTCCAATCTTGAAGTTTAACATGCTCTCCAGGACATTCAGGTCCTCATACTATTAGTCTGTTTCACTGACACAGGAGACACTTCTAATTTCTCTGAGCAGAAACCAGTCATAACTTCATCTAGGAATGAGGAAAAGAAGCATTTTGCATAGCAGCAATGGAACAAGCTGCAGTAAATAGATCGACTGGCACTTGCAAGCATGCAAAGAAATTAAACTATTCTAAGGACATCTGTTCCTTTGACAGGAACAAAATTAAAAAAGGGGTTTTTTTAAGCAGCAGTCAATTCTTTTTCTGTATCATCTTTTCTGTTAAAAAGTGGCAGGAAGTTTCCCATTATTATCTTATTTAGGCAAGCTAGGTATCAACTGGCAGCCAGAAACAACTACAGAATAACAAGACCTAAAACTTAAATGCAAAATAATGCCTGACCTCTCTGGCAATTTTCTCCCATTTACTGCATACGTGTTAATCATTTATTGGTGCACCAGCTTATAGATTCTGGTCAGCACAATGGTTCTCTCCAGCAGGAAGCACAAGTTATGCTCTCTCAAGAATACTAGGGTGGAGGCAGAGGACTGCAATCACATCTCTGGACCTAAACAAAAAGAGATTATGGGAATATTATACGGAATCCATAAGGTATTTTAGCATAGGATGACACTCCATAGGACACTAAACAAGAAGCGATACCTACCTAACAGAACCTGGGCAGATTCAGCCTCCGCTAATTGGTGGGATAATGGCAACCTCGTCTCCAGTCTGCAGGACCAGAAGCTGATCTCCAAGAAGCACGTACTCCTGCCGAACAGCAAAAACCACTTGATCCCGGATGACAGCAAGCCTGAGGGGGATTGGCAAGAGTACAAACAGGTTTCTAAATACAGTGTTTGCATTTAACCATGAGATTTCATTAAACAACAAACTGCTGCACAGTCTAGGGCAGCTGAGGTAAATACCACTGAGACTTACGCAACTCTGCTTCCAATACATTTTCAAAAGTACAACAAACACCCACTTCCTACTCTTGGATTTTCTTCTGTTGGCTAAAGAGAAACCAACTCAGTATAATTTTTGAAGTCAAGAATTGAATTTGTCACAGGCTTACATTAGAATGAACCAAGGTATACCAGACCCAATTCAGCAGCTTCTAACAAAGTAGTAGGTAACTCAAGAGGGTAGCAACCATCCACATTTGGGATTAGAAGGAAATGTTCTCCTGATTCAGTCTGGCTGGACTGGAGCAATTTTCTTACACAGCACAAAGCATTGTGAGATGCTGTTCATAAGATCACATGAAGATTCAGTGGTCAAAGAGTTGCTCTTGTTGTGTAACTTCACAGCTTATTAGGCTTTGGGTCTTCTGTACCTACAGGTCTGAAATTTGCTATTGATAAGGAGTGGCAACAGAACTAAGGGGGCACATATGGTGCGCTTTCTGACAGATCTTCTATATATTTTTTGATTTCACATCTGTGAGATGCTGCTGTGAGAGTCCACAGCTCTGGATACCATGAGTTGCTTTCATGACTAAGTGTAATCACACAGTGACTAGGAGGGCATCAGTAAAACAACAGGAAAAGAATGCCAACATTTTATTTTAGAAGGTGAAGGTGCAGGCATGATAACCGTCATTGTTTGAGACTACAAAATCTGGTACAGACAGTAGAGAGCTGTATTGCGTAGAAACAAGGAGGCATGCCAAAAGGGTACAAGTAAAAATCATCCTATTTCCTACCAGCCAGATAGACAAAAGTAGGCAACGCGTAGGCTGATCAAAACACAGTAGCACTGACTCAGAGGGCAGACTGAAGGGAGGGACTGTACGAAAGTAAAGCAAGCTACTGAGGAACTAAGCGCAATTATGGAACTGAAGTGCATGTTAGAAGGATGGGCTCTAATTAATGTCACTTGCAAGTTAATTCATTGGGGAAAATGGGTGGAACAGAAGAGCATTGTCAAGTATGCTCAAGCTGCAGTATGAATATCTGTTAGCAATGTGAATAGAAGTCTGTGGTCAATGCCCTACAATTATGTTCAGTTCTTCCAGAAAAGCTAGGAGCAGCATTTCCCAAGGCTGTGAAGTAACTGCACATGCAAAATGTCCTGCCCCAAGTCATCATTCATAAAAGGACAAAGTCGGCAAACGATGGCAAACTGACCAAAGGTGCTGCTCCAAATTCTAATTCCACTGAATAGGCTGCAAAGCAAAATACACTCATTCCCTACTGCCTCCTCCCCTAAAATACATTCGGTCTCAATTCTTTGTAAGGAAAAGGCCTCCAGTCTAACATTTGGTTAGAGCTTCTCATCTGGAAACCGATGCCATTACTAAATAACTAATGTTTTTCATAGCCTTTGAGACTAGATCTAATGAAGAAGGATGGTGCCTAAAGGAAGACTTTGGCACCCAAGTCCAAAGTTATGGAAATTCTGGTGCATTCAGCACTAAATCCTGAGGATCTCAAACTGTGTTTTTTTTTTTTTAACTCCCCACCCCAAAATGGTGTTTGCACCTTTGTCTATCAAGAATCATTCTTGACAGGACTGAGCACCTTTCTTCAACCTTAACCCTAGGGTGGACTTCTGCTGACACCCCAAAGAGCACCAGCGCCACGGGGGTCCCTGCAGCACATACCTAGCTCTCTCTCAGGACCAGACTCCATATGAAATGCAACCAACTGGGTTTTTTTGGATTTTTTTAAATTTCCCCCTCCCCTCCCCACCCCCCCCCCAAGCAGAAGCAGTTGAAAGTGGCTCAGCCTATTTCCTATGTAAGGGCTGTCTGGAAACCTGCAGCAGGGCTTCAGTTCCCTTCCTGACCTGCCTTCCAGAGTGTGCCATAAACTCAGACTAACAGTTAAAGTGCTTAAAAACACCTGCACATTATCATGAATTTCTTATTTATTGACCTGGCTGTGCTTTGACCCTCCTTGAGACATCTCACCTTCTCCACAGGTTAGTAACACAGCTCAGGTGTTTTCAAGTGCAATGGCGTTACCGGACCATGGCCCTCCTGGACAATGGGCCACATGTCTTAAACTACCCCTCAGGCCCAAGTTTTGGGTACATTTATGTGATCTCGTTTTTCCTTGCAAAGGTACAGCATTTGCAACTGGCCAAACACAAAAAACTCGCTGCAGATTACGAGAACAAGGTAATGTCACTGTTTTTATGGTGTCAAAGTATTGATACGTGTTCTGGCCGAGCTCTAAATGCTGACTTTGTATTTACCAAAAAAGCCCCAACCACGTTACTGTGCACCTCAGCAGTAACTCTGCCAAATACCTTGGGTGAACCTTGACGATCTCCTCCCAGAGCTGCAGCGAGGTGACCTGCGCCGCGTCCCCCAGAGGGTCTCGCAGCGCAGCCCCGCCAGCTCCGCGCTCCTGGCGAAATACAGCACCGAGACCTGCGCGGGGAACGAACCCCCATCAGGGGAGCGGGCCCCACTGAAAAAAGCCCCAACTGCGCGTCACCTTATCCGGAAACACCAGAACCGGATCCAAGCCACCAGCCCGAGGAGAAGCTTTCCCTGGCTTTTTGTAATGCCGACAAGCTCTGTCGCCTCCTCCTGCCCCGGCTGTCAGAAGGAGCGCAGGGGAAGAGGGGGGAGGGGGTCCGGTAAGTGGCGCCGATCTGTGTCCCACTCCCGCC
>JMFS01125507.1:0-21301 GCA_000699545.1 Podiceps cristatus | reverse complement strand
ACCGTTTGGGGTTAAACCACGACACCCAGTCTTCTGATTGTCTTGCTGATACCTTAGATTTCAACTTTTGCTACTCCCCTGAATTTCCAGTTACTGCTTTACAACCCACCATCTTCCCCTTTTTTCCAATTGTTTGTTTTTCCATTGTTATGTGTCAGACACCTTAAAACGTTTTTCCTTTCTATTTTCCTTACACTCCCCCTAAATCAGGCTCCTGGTTTCTCAGTGACAGTGGCCCTCTTTTTGACTGTGACCTTTCTGGGAGTTTGTTAGAGGAGCTAAAACAGTTCCAAACCCCATATGTGCTCTGCAATTTTACTTCCAGCTCCTTCTCACTATGCCTCAAAATTATCTGCAATGCCATGAAACAGGCAACATTAAACCATCCAGGGAATATCCTCTGGTTTTGGACTTTCGGATAAGAGGTGTGATTCAATCACAGTTACTTACACTGAAAGTATCAGTTTTACAATCACCTCATTTTTACAAGCGCCTCCCCGCTGGATGCCAGACTTTCTGATTTTTATTCTGCCACTGAGAATAGTCAGAAGTGGCAGAAGTGTCTTAGCACCAGCAGCATGAGCACCACTCATACTGAGGTCTGCTAGGAGTACGCAGCCTTTTTCACCACCAAAATGACAGATGGCTGCTTGAGAAGCTGGCCAACTTGTTTTCTAATGCCAGTGGGTGGGCTGTAGCAGCGGGTGGGTGCGCGGTCCCAGCCATTAACTAGTACTCCATCTTCTGCTCCCTCTGTTAGGACATTGATTTACCAGCATTCATGATAATTTCTTTTGAGGTCTTGATGACTCACTAACAGGGAGGGTAATTTCCATATTGAGCACTGCTCCTCCTTCCCTTTTGCCCATTAAGTCCTTTGTAAACAGAAAAAGGATGGGAGCCTCAGCAGCCAAAGTCACCTGGGGGTAATCTGTCTTGTGTGCCACACTGCTGCCTGCATGCTGCTCTACAGCCAGAACTCAAGGATCCACTAGCTAGGCAATTGTATTAAATGGAGACTCCAGCAACAGGGAATTTTCAAGAAGCCCAAAGGAACCTAATTAAATTACATGGGGTACCTAAGTGCCTCAGGCTCTCTTAAAAGTCTCCAGCTTATTGCACAGTGAAGGAGCACAGTATCTGCCCCCAGAGGGGGTAACAGAGAGGGAAAAGCCCCCTCCCCCCCAACAGCAGAGCAGCCAGGAAGCGAGCATGGGTATGCCCACTTTCCTCTCAGTGCCAGCGTCCTGTAGGCCCCTGGTCAATGACAGGGATTCCTCCTGATCCCACTGCCCTGACCACGTCCTTTAGGGTATGAATCAACTCTCTCCCTCTGTGAAACTCATTAATTTTGCAGTCTGGTTAAAAATGGGAGACCTGGATCTGTCTTGACAGTCCTTCCTCTATTCTGGTGGTGATGTTTCCATGCCACAAATGGGCTGGGCAGATTCACAGAGAAACAAGGAGCACATTGCAGCAGGTGTTCCCATAGCAGGAGAAACTCCATATCCAGTATCTTTCAAGGGTATTCCTCATTCTCTATTACCTTGCACTTCTTTTGCTGGTTACTTTTGGTTTCATACACTACAGTCAAATCTTTACACCTGTCACTAGAGTGACCATGTATAGTCCCTCTGTGCAATAGAAACCTCCAGTTCAACGCCTCAAAAGAGTCCCTGCAGCCTCTGAGGCAGGGAAGGACAGACTCGCACAGTAATCCAGGCTGGAAGAACCTCCTGCTTCAAAGCAGGGTCCACAATGAGATCAGATGAGGTTGCTCAGTGCTTTACCCAAACTGGGCCTGAGAACCTCAGAAAATGGAGATGGTACACCCTCCCTGGACAGCAAGTCCCAATACCTGACTGTCCTTGTGGGGCAAAAGTTTGTCCTTACATCCAGTCTGACCCTCTCGTCTCAGTTGATGTCTGTTGTCTCTTGCCTGCCACGTACAACTGTGAATTGGTTTGGGGGGTATGTGGCTATAAGATTAAAAGGGAGATGGGGAATGGAGGAGGGATGGCAGGAATAGGACAGAAGACTCAGGGGATTGTGCAAAGTCTCCATAATGGCACACCCTCCCCACAGTTAGTCCCCTTCAGCACCCTGTGCTTGCCCTCAAAGTCCGCAGAGGTACTGGTACCACTGCACCGCTCTTAGGGCAGGGAAAAAACAAGTCACACACAGAGGCACAGCCTTGATAAAGCCTATCTCAGAGGGGAACCATATTCTCATTCCACAAGCAACCTATTAAACATATCTGTATCTTCATGTATTTCATACATATTGACAAACACATTTTCACAATTCCCTTTGAAGAAACATGAATCTTTTCCTCCACACAAACACTAAGCACCATTTTAAAGCCTCTCCCACTGAGCATTGTTTTCCTATAAATGCATTAGCAGCTACAGATTGCAACAAAGCAGCAGAAGCTGGCAATACGAAGGAGCGACAGTGAAAGGATCCAAAGGGGGTTGCTACCTTTTCTGAGATGTCCCAGTGTTAGATTTTTCACTTTGACATTGCACTTTATAATCTTCTTCAAAGATTACTATACACATGTACACACTTATTTATAACTGCTTCCATTAATCACTGCTAACCGCGGCATGCAGCTCACATCCCCAGCACGTACAGCTCTGCCTGTGCTACCCCAATGGCTGTGAAGCTGCAGGAAGCAGCCTTTCAGTTAAACAAGCGATGGCTGTAAAAATGAAACATGACAAAGTGGTGGTAGACAAGCCATTTAAAGTCACATTTAACATTTTAGTTAGCCTTACCCCAGGTGGCAAATGCTCATTTACATTATTCATAATAATGGTCAAATTTAAAGAGGAATGACAAAACCAGGACGAAAAATAGGCTTTGTTCTGTAAGTGCAAAGACAGCTAAAAGTATTTTTTTTTCAGGATGTGCATATTTCTCCCCTCTTATATAATTGGCAGCTTGAGGGGACAGCTCCAGTATGAGGTAACGCCCAGGGCCTGAGCTAACAGCACGGAGCAGCTCAGAGCCAGGCCTTCCTGTACATCTGAATTTCTCACTGATTCACCTCTAGTCTCTGAATGCCTTTACAAGGATGTAAGGGCTCTGGTATTGAGCAGAGTCAACCAGAAATGTTGGCTGCTGGTTCTTTAGGAAGCTCAGTCCATGTCACAGTGATCTCTGCCTCCTGGCCCACCTCAGGCTTCATTAGTGTGCTGCGGTCACCACTCCTGTCATGTTCGCTGCTGGGGAATGGCCAGGCAGCTGTGCCGCAACGGGCCTACGCCGTCCAGGGCCCCTCACTGCCACATTGCCCTGGGCAGGTTCACAGTACATGTATGGGGTTTACTCTCCTAAACATTACCTAAGCTACGCCATAAATTTTATTACAATGGAAGAGCAAACATCGGACATTGCAATGTTTGTGGGGGAAAAAAAGTTATTTTGGAAAACAAGAACAAACAAGATCTAAGAGAACAATATTCTATAGATTATGAAAATGTGTTTGACTGTACAAACCCAGCTGAAAGCTATCAAGCACTGCCAACATACCCAAACCAATTACTGATAAAGCTACTATGAAGTGCGGATTAGAAAGAACTTGGAGAAACCATCTTGGCATAAAAGCTCTCCTCACTCTCTCTCTTTCAAAGCTTGCCAAGAAAAAGAACCCACGGAGATGTAACTAAAGGCAACAGAACAAAATCTTCTAGGGAAAAAAACCCCCACAACCATCCAACCAAACAAGAAGCCATATTTAAATCTGTTTTGTCAAACTTTTTACAAAGTCAATTTTTTCCTCCACTCTCCTCCAGGCTGGTCTCACTGCTAAACAATGGAAATTAATGTAGCAAGATCAGCAGTTTTTCAGACTTTTATTTCATTTCAGGTCCAAAAGACAAAAGGGTTCTCAAGAGTTTCTGCACCAAAAGATACTCATTTATCAATTGGTATCCTTGACAAAGAGACTGTCTGTAACAGTTTCCATGCATTTAAAAGCACAGAAAATATAATTCTATGTGAGCAGGTGACAATAGAGAGGACCTTAAAATGCCTGGATATTAGAAATCCAGATGTTCCTCTGGCCTGATATACGTGTAGTGGTTGTTCTCAAAATATCTGCTAAGGATAGACATCAGTATTTTGGATCATCTGAAACATTAACACCCTGGACGAACGTAACAGCCTTTCCAACTAGCAATATATGATTTACTAGCTGATGAATTCTTATGCAAATCATAGTAGAGCAAAAGGAGGAACAAGTGGAGGAAAGTAATCATAACGTTCTGGTGATCAGATTTGCTCTCTTTTTTTTACCTACAAATACAGACAGCTGTAGAAATATCTACAAATTTGTACAAAATTTTCAGGACTATTGTACTGTATAAACTGCTGATCCTGAAAGATTTCCCCTCTGGGAGAACTACAGCTGGATAGTCAAAATGGATTAATATATATTTCTTTAATCTGGATTTTCTACAAGAGGGAGTGAACAGAAGTTGCTGAGAAACAATTACAGCTCCTCATGCCTTTTACTAGAACATGTATATTATGTACGTTACATATCAAAGGTGAAATTGCACGGCTGAAGCTTTCAGACAAGCCCTTTTTTGATGATGTGCCAGTACATCAGGACTTGTTCTGTGCAACCCAGCATCTTGCCTAGTGGGACCAAGTGACATCCATTTTAAATGGTCTAAAACTGAGCTTTTTCTGTTTACTGAGATGCAGAAACTCAATCTATATTGTCATACTGCATTGAATTTGCCTTGAAATGAGGGAAGCAAATTTTCTTTTTCAGAAGACAACAGGAAAAATAGGGTTTCTGAGTGGCTGGGGTTGTAACAAGTCATTCTGTCTGTAATACTTACCTGGAACACTAGACTAAACAGCTAGGAATGATTAATAAGGGTAGGAGAGAAGAAAGAGGCAGGCAACAAAAGCAAAAATGTAGTTTCCATGCTAATAAGTCAACCTGAGAGAGTGAAAAAGGAGGTCAAACCAGAGGAAGAACAAATTTGGTACCTGTGATTTTTTTAACTGCTTCTGTTAGAGCATAAAGTCTTAATTGCCTAATCTCTCACACCCCTGAATAGCACAATAGTATTAAAAGACATGCTGCAAAATACAACAAATGACTTAAAACGCTGGCAGCAATCAGGTCAATATGCCCTTCATGTCACTTGGTCCTAGCTTCACAGCAGTCCCCAACAACAGAAAAACTACGGACCCGGCACCCAGGCTCACGGGCAGGGGTGCTCCTCTCCAGAAGGCTGAGCGTGTTGCTGCGTTCAGTACAGCTCGGGAGCTCGCAGCGTCCGTGCTCAGGAGCAGCTTTCCCAGGTGCGACTTCTGTAATGGCCTTTGCATGCACTGATACCAGCAATGAGAAGAGTCTGGTTCACTGGGACCAGGGAAAGAAGAGCTCAGGACCAAGCAGAGACTAGTTCTTTGTAATCAAGGGACACAGTCTTCCATATGATTGCTGGCAGGAAAGTACTGGCTGTAGAACTGCTGTCCTGTTTTACCTGATAACAGACTATATACGTTCCCTCAGCAGGGGCCATTAGAGCAAGCTTAGTGGGCTATTGAACATCAGTGTTAGATATCTCGCCTGCTGTGTGCCTAACGGATAGCAGTCAAAATCTGCTAATTATTACAAACATCTGTCTGTTGAATACTTTATACACAGCATGGTGCCTCTGGAACAGATGCAAATTCTGTCTAGAGCTGGCAAATGCAAATAAAGTGCTGGAGAGGATACCTATGGTGAACAAATGTACTGCTGCTTGGCTGCCTTCTCCTCCAGCAGAACAGCACACATGCCTTGTTTTCACTCATCAAAGTTAGATCTTTGCTGTAGGACAGCGGGGAGCATCATGCAGAGGCAGCGTGCATGGATATAACTGCAGGCATTACAAGGAGGTGGAAGAGTTAGAAGGCAAGTGACTTTTTCTTAACAAGCCCACATCCACCTACAGGTTTTTTCCTCCTGTTTGTTCGCTAGGAAAACACAAAGGTGAAACTATACTGCTCCACATCAACCTGTGGGTTGGTGTCTGAGCCCATCTCAAATATTATTGGCAAAAGTGCTGCCTTGATGAGCACACTGGAATGTAAATTATGGGTTGGGAGATCAGATATATTCTGTATCAGACTAGAGCTGCTCACTACAGGCAGCTTAGTTCAAATTGTGTCACTGTGATCTGGGAGGTTTCTTTAGGCATAAACTGTCATTCTTTTCTGCATTTACAGTCACAGAATCATTTCCAGAACTCGAAATGAATACTGATCCTTTAAAAAAGCAAGGCTAAAAAATACTTAATTGTATTTGCCGCCTTCTTACCATAAACCATAAACATTTCTTAACTAGAAATGCTTAAAGCTCTACAAAGTGAATGCCCAAATGCCACAAGCAAAACTAAATGCAATTGCTTTGTTCTGGTTTTAATACAGTGAATCAGAATAATATTAATTGCCTGCTCTCATTTCAAGACAGTTTTGTAATATATCAACATTACAGTCAAGTAGACATTTCCCAGTAAAGCACTTCTCCAGCTGAAAAATGTTTCAATAAGTATAAATGTCCCAAAGAAATAAATTTATTTTGACTTTGTGTTGTGATTTGGATTTGCTCTTTGATAAAATTTAGAGTTCTGATAAAATTAACTTTTTAAATTCAATTTCAATATTTTGACTCGAGCTTACTTTTCTTTTTTTGTTATAACAAAAAATTGTTAGAAATCAAATTCAAAATGAATAGCTTTGATTAAAATGTATCAACCGTTGTGACCCCCTGCTCCTATAAATTGTCACTGCATTAGAAGCCCCGTGAAGACTGATAGTAAAAATTGACATTTTGGCATTTTGCACAAAACAGATTCACATGTGGATGCAATCGAAGAGACAGCATTAGGTAGATAACATTAGCTAGAAGTGGTAGTGCTTTGGTCTTTCTTCAGTGAATACTTCAGACAACTAATCAAATACTCAAATTTAGGCAAGTGCTTACGTGCTTTGTTGAGGAGAGTGATTTGAGCACATTCTGAAGGTTAATCATGTACTTCACATGCTTTGCTCAATTTATTCATATGGGTCTGATCCAAAGCCCTTGAAGTCAATAGGAATTCATTCTCAGTGAATTTGTGTATCAGACTTTAGAAGCAGCAACTAATTTTTCTCTCTTAAAAAATCTTTTTCTCTGTAAAGAATATTTTAAAACAGTCTAGTATGAACTATTAGTATAGTACAAAATATTAGCATAGCAATTATTATGTTTAAAAAATTAATACAATATCATTCCTTCATATTTTTTATGTTAGGCATCTGTTGGCTTTTTTTAATTAAAATTATCTGCACTCAGAATGTCCATAGAGGATAAGGAGCAATAAAGTCAAAATGATAAGTTATGGAATGTAAATTTTAATTAAAAAAAAATCACTCTGCTCACAAAAACAGCGAAGTAATTATGTAACAAAATCTATCTGCTATTTAAGCAGCCTGTTACAAGTTGGTTCCCTATAGGCCTCACAAACTACACAGAAATCATCACATGGCCCTTCCTCAAAGTAAAGAAGAGTGGCTGGTTCTTGATGTTAATGCTGCTGATGTTGATGACAATGTACTATGCACAAGAAATACCGAGGAGTCAGGTTTCCATTTACGAGACCAGAAAGGTTAGTGTGCCTCATCAATCTGCGATGGGGAGCCGGTGCCACTAACAGCAGAAGTGCCATCTGGAGAGGAATAATAGCATGTATTATGGAAATGTTAAAGTCATCTTCAGTCCAAAAAGGATTCTGACAGCAACGTTTTGTGATCCATGTGCTTGATACCACATCACTACATCTGACTGAGGTAATAAATCCTCTTGGTTATTAAGCGAGTGCAGGCAATTAACCAAAAGTAGCTGTCATTTACACAGAAAACGTATCTGGCCAAAGGTATCGCAGTGACATACCTATAGCCAAGAGCGTGGCTCAAGCTGTCATATCTGGTAAATTCTAGTGAAGAAAGAACACGGGAACCTTATCAGTACCAAGTGTTTTATATACTTCAAGATGCCATAGGAAAAAACATTTCAATGGACTTCTACAGAGTGGAAACTCACACTCTTAGTCCACTAGTGATTGACTGGTATCTTTAATATTATAGAAACTCTCAAAAATACACATGAGCACATTTGAGGAACATTGCCAAGACCACACGATCAACACAAGGACATATGAATGATCCGCCAGAAGAACAGACTTTCTGTGCAGACCTCTTCACCCTGCAGGTGATGTAGTTTTCTCAGGCAGAAGAGTAAAAATGCCCAATTGCTTCCAGAACATGTTCAAGCAGGCACTTCAGCATGCTCAGTGTTGGTTTGACTCTGTGCTCCCAAAAGGCAGTTGTTGATCTAATTCTGCTCCCATTTAAGTTACCATGGAGAGCTTGGAAAATATCAAATACAAGAAGAAACCTCCTGGAAGTCTAGTTCAGGTAAGAAATTGATCTAAAATGCAGAATAAAATAAGTGCAATAGTTATAGTAATACTGTAACACAAATTGCCAGGCTTATTCTCTGCAGTTGCACTGGGGATGGCAAAACTAAGAGAATTCCCCATTGCAAATCCCAAAACAGAACACAGATACAGAGAACAAGGCAAGATTTTGTAGCTCAGGAATCCCAGAAGTCCTAGGTAATACCATAAGGATAATAAAATGAATAGATTTGAGATCTAAAAAGGGACCTATGTGTTATCTAACCTGTCCTTCAACAGCACAAGTCACAAAAATTGATCTAGTGAGATCTTAACAGTAACAAATGAAATATTTCCACATTTACACTTTGTACTGGTGGCCACTCAGAAACTTCTGACTTGATATCCAAGCATCAAATGGATTTTACAGCAAGCAATCTTTGGTCCCTGGAAGGACACAAACGGGTACAGAAGAGAGGCAAAGCACTGCAGGTGTAACCTCGGTCACTTCTTCAGGGGACAAAAGTAGAAAGGTATTGGTGTTGGATGGTACATTAAAAATACCCAAACCAACCCTTCCCCTCCAATCTGCTGTCAATCATTCTTCACTATGAGAACAGAACAAATGCAGAACCTTACCTTTTGACAGACACAGTCCAGTTTCCTCTAGGAAAGGTTAGAATTTTTTTATCTGTGCTTTTTTGGGTGATCCTGAGCACTTCAGTGCACACACCTGGTTTCTACAACTTTTTTCCCTACCTCTCAGCGCACCAAGTGCAAAATACTGTCATTCATCTTCCAACCCATCCACCCCTACTGAACCTGAGTATTACCCAGCAGCAACCAGAGAGCAGTGCAAGCTCAGACCACCACTGTTTTGTCAAATTGCAAATTCTTTGAAATTTCTTAATAGCCATTTGATACACGAGTAGATATTTAAAGTGCACTACAATAATGATGGTTGGACATGCGACCTAAATATTGCTGCAAAGACCTACATTTAATTAACTTTATGACAAATTTCTAGCCGGCTGCCCTAATGACTGATAGGGGATGCCTGTGTCCTATGTGAATTAACTCTTATTTCGCTGAGCTTGAGAAGTCTAAACCAGCCATGTAATAATGTGTTTGAATGGTGTCACAGACCTGCCTGTACTGCAAGTTTTTAGAATGTACGCATGATGTCCTTTTCCTACGTACACAAAATAAATGCACAGGAAAGAACAAAACTTCATAGATACTAAAAGAGTGTCTTGCTGCTTGCTTATTCTCTCTCCACCACAACCAAATTAATGCAATCCTAATGAACAGTGTAGTCGTATCTCCTTCAAGATTGCATACTCCTCTCATACACCCGGTGACTTTTGCCAAAATAGTATCAAATCTCTACAATGGGCACCATGGACAGCTGTAAAATACAGCATTTGCAACACCTGTAATTTGCTTTTTATTGTGGCATTTCAAGTCACATTTAATGTAGAACTGAAATGTAGAATTGCCACACAGAAATTAGAGCAGCAAATACTGTCAACTTACTATGAGTTGCAAATTATTCTTTTATGCTAGAAAATAAAGTTGTTCTTCATTAACTGCTTCCTTCCCCTCCTTTAAAACAATGTTTTTATTTTGTTCAGACACAGATATTGTCATTTAATGAAATAAGGGCCACTCATAGATGAAGGGCAACAAGGAAAAAGAAATGAAAAATTCCATTCTTTAATACATCATGACTTAGGTACATCTAAAAGCCCTAATGTGCAACTCCGAACTCTCAACTCCCTGTTTAGCCCATTCCCTCACATGCTCTCAGCTGCCTCTGAAGTACCCAACACAAACCAGTTTGAGAGACTTTAAGAGAAAGGACAAGCAGACCACAGATTTTATTATATGCTCCTATCTGATTCTGCCTTGAAGGCAGATTATCTGCAATCATAGCTATGTTTCAGTGAACTTGTGGTGGAAAGGAAAAATTATTTCAGCACCAGAAAATCCAGCAGTGCGCCACAGATACTAATTCAAAACTGTCGCCTGCCCAGATGAATGCTTAGGAGAAATAAAATTAAGCTCTGAGTTTGCAGGTAATCACATTACACATTACCAGAAAACTGTTGCTTGCTTGGATTTCATTCAAACACACCAGCTTCGCTCTCATGATTTATGGAACTGCAGAAATCTCCACAGATTTTTTCCCCTCTTAGCCCTCTGGTTTAAATATAACACAGTAAGTTAAGCTGAGAAACTGGGAAGGCAATTTACTTTGCTAATATTAAACCAAAGGAAAAAAAAAAAACCAATTTTTTTATACCTTAGAAGAAAAACGAAAATCGAACTGTTCTTCTATCTTAAATGCTAACTGAAACCATCCCTTCCAGGTAGAAACTATCAGTAAGATGAGCTTAAGTTTATCATCTGACTTTGGCAAAGCAGAATCACTGTCATTCAGAAGAATCCTGGCAGCAATCACGGAATGCAGAAGTACAGACGTATTATACGGAAAGTCTACCATGTCAGCCCGGTTTATTGAATAAGTAAATCCCACAGAAAGAAATCTCTGCAAAGAAAAAAGTAGCCAGTTATGGGAAAGAAAACTTAATTAACTACTTAGGGAAGTTCCTCCTGCCTCACCCATAAGAGTGGAGCAAAGGGTCACCAGAACAAAGCCAAGTATCTCATTGGTGCTTACTGTGAACTTTGAAGAAGCATAACACATTGCAGCATCAAGATACTTACTGAGGCACTATACAACCACAACTTGGAAAGGTCATTCATTTATCAAAGAATCAAAAACTGGGACCATAAATTACTTCTTGCTTTTTATCTGCTAAATGAAATTTAGTTGTGACTAGACGCAACTTTACATAACCATCAGATATGCGAAAGTACCCTAAGGCCTTGGGTACATTATACACTTGCTGTTGCCATGGAAATAATGATTCCGATTTAAGAAGTGATAGGCAGCAACCTGTCACGGTGTCATTCTTGAATGTCCCAAAGGAGTCCTGGCAATGACTGCTAGGCTGAAATGCCTAATTGTGATTCCAGTGAAATCCCTATCTCCAGGAAGACTTTGCAGGTATTTTAAGGCCCTGTTGCAGAATTCTGATGCAATCATGACTCCACTGTTACGTTTTCTGGTGCTTTTTGTACTATCATTCTGTGCAGTTTACTGTGGGATTTACTACCACTGTGGACTGGAAATCAAAACTTGCATTATACCCTGATAAAACCTGTAATCCTTGGCCTGGAAAGTGCAGCCACAGAACCCACCTACTTAGAACAGAGATGGTTGATCTCTGCTTTGAAGTGTAAAAAGCTGTTCAAAAGTAACCATATAGTCAAGACTAGAAACTCCACAGTTCAACAAAATTCGAAACAGAGTGACTGTGGTGGGATTCTTCTGTTTGTCATGGCTTCAGGTGCTCATTTTTCATAGTCCAGACTCTTACCTTTCTGCATTCAAATGTGAAATTGTGAACATATGGGCTTTGCCATAGTAAAAGAATGCAACTTCACCAACTCTCAAAGTTTTGTCTGGTTGCATAAGAAGAGGCTTTGCTTACTATAAAGACAATACAAGTTGCATGCAAGCCTTATTTGTGAACACATTGTTGCCACTTCTTGAAAATCTTTGCTTATCATTTTCATATTGTCATCTCCTGGATCCTTGCCAGAATCACAAAGAGCTCCCCAGTTATTTCTGCCATAAAACATTTTGCCTCATGCAAGGCTCACTACAGGAACTGCTGACCACACTATATAGAGTCAAAAAACTCCCATTCATAGCAATACCATTCATTGACGTTCAGAATCTGTGCTACAGGGGCTATTCTTCCTTCCCAAGTGTATGGCATGTTACATGTAAAAATTCCAGGCCTCATCAGCTGAAGATATAAGCAAAATTTGTTCCTGTTATATCCCTAATAACAGCCTCATTTCTAACTCCTTGAAAAAAGAGTAAAACGCTATGAATGCTTTTCAGCCCATTTGATTTCTCTTTCACTGGACTCTATTCATCAGTTCTGCTGATGCTATTGTAGCTGAAATCACATCAACACTTTCCAGGAATTCATTAGATAATGCCAGGCCAAATTCTTAGCTAACAAAAAAACTGCCTTCATATTTCTGCTTCATTCTATTTTACAAAAGAACGCTTTAATGATACAGGAAAGGATAGACACACACATAAACCATTTTTCCAGGCTCAGAACACCAATATGAGCATTACGCTATCTGACACCCGCAGCTTTCACTTACTTCCCCTGAGAGGTAAAGGTACCCAGCAACTCACGGGACAAGCCTTTCATCTCCAGCTAAGCAGTTTTCTTTGTACCAGCAACTCTGCTTGGCCTTCCTTGAGCCAGCACCTTGTCTGCCATGGGAGGCCACATTCCATCACCTAAGCAACATTTCCTTTACAACCTTCAGGGTGTTTCAAAAAGAGGCTTGATGTTAAGGTTTCCAAGTCAGTGTTAACCCAGTTGGCTAGTTCCTCTATCTTTATTCACTGGATGTTTCTTGAAAGAAATCCTCAACTGCTGTAAAACCATATAAGACCCTGGCTTCAATGGAACTTTACTATTTTGTATCCATCGAAAATTTGACTTGTCTGGAAAGGATAAATCAACGTAAGGGAAAATCAACGTAATGGAAAAATCAACGTAAGGGAAAAAAAAAAAATAAAAAAGAAATCACTGGTGAAGTATTTCTCCGTTTCTGCAGCCTCTGCACCCTGGAGAAAAAACCTTTAAGTACAGAATTATAGCACACTGTTAAAATATCTTACCTGTCCAGCAATTCAATAGCCTGTAAAATTACCAGGGCTGTTCAGAAAGTAAACAGAGGAAAATACTGAAAGCACAATTCCAACCAGGTTTTCCCCCTACTCCAGTACTTTCCAATTAACATCCAATCTGCTGTTTACATGCATGGAAGACAGAAGTTCATTTCATGCGCTTGACTCAAATAATAGTCTCATAATGGCAGAGTACAATGGTGTTCGATTCCAGTGCTTTCATCTTCAGTAGTTCATTGTCCCCTCTGCCAAGAACACAATTTGGCTCAACCCACTTACTTGGGGAAAAAGGAAGAAAACACCTGCTGGCGTGTTCTATAGCAAGCACTATTTTCTGTTGATATCAAGGATGTTTAAGGTCATGTTCACTTTTTTATTTTTAATCATAATAAAAAATCACTTTCATTTTTCATTTAACTTTTCTTTACTGTACGAATGTAAATTCGATTCACCTTCTTTGCACTCTTGTGGCATCTTTCCAAAACACACAGGGTTTAAGGGCTTTGTACTCAGCTATTTATTTGCTGCAGAACCTCAGGAAAGAACAATACAATATTGTTCCAACCTGGGAGCAAACAGGGAACTAAACGGTGAAGCAAACCGTCACTATTTACCTTCTAATCCACTGCCCTTCCCACCTCAGGCAAGGGAAGATGCTTAAGGGCACAGCCTGCTTTCCCCAGGACACTGTTCTAGCTGCTCTGGCTGATGTGTTAGAGGAGGAAGAACCATGGATGTCTTCAGGGGATGCAGAACAGCCATCATGCAGACACAGAAAGGACGCAAGACTACCATTTTTTTTTCCCCCTCTACTGCAAAGAGGCTCACTAAAATCAATGAGGATAGCCACAAACTGAGCTACCATTTAAGATCTGTAAGAGACAGAATCCAACTTTATTAATTTTATTTCATGTTTTGTAATCAAAATGTCATTTTGATGATTGCTACCATGTACTGCAAGGGACTTATTTCAGCAGAGCATATTCTCTTTGCAAATGGCATGCTGCTCCTTTTTGTGTGACTTGGTACGTTCCCCTTTCTACCCTGTGGCTTTTATTGTATGGCGACGGGTAGTTCAGACCAATGCAGCTGTGGGACGTCTGGCCAGATTGTGGGTTTATGCACCATTTCTGCAGCAAGCAACCGTGGTCTGCACTAGGCTTCCCATACCAGCATTACCTTCCTTCCCCACAGTGTCAGACACCCCCTCTCTGCTCCAAAGAGCATGTGTCAATGCTCTGGTCAGGGACCGTGAACCATAACGCTCACAAGTGCAGCAAAATAGAAAAGAGAGTCAAACATGCATTAAAGATGCAGGTAGCTGATCATGTAAACTCCCAGCAGGATCATGAGAATCTGTATTACCAGATTCCAGGAGCAGCTTCCCCAGAAATGCTCATTCTTTTATAAGTAGACTAGGCATCCTTTTCTTATCACAGCAACTTAATTAAAACCCTCAATTATCAGCTTTTAAGAAAATAGTGAATTCCTAATAAAAGCTTCCGAGCTGAATTTGATTCCTAAACTAGAACAAACACACAAGATACATAACTTTGAGTTAATAGGTGCTCCAGTCACTAATGTACCAAACTAGTACAATCCACCAAACTGAAGACTTTGAAAAAGGCTTTTAAAATCTCTTAACTATCCGTTCAAAAAGATAACCACACACTCCATTTTAACCCTTCAAAAAGTCAGTGCACTAAGCTGCTGCACTCCCTGACACAGCACATTATTAAGGTGAGATCAAGTCCTCTGTGCAGACATACTGGGAGCTGCTTGCAGTAAACTGTTCCTTTTAATGTGGTTAGCCAGTATTGGAAAGATCAAGCCCTAAAAAAAATTCAGGGTACCATCTGTAGAGTATCACACAATCCCACATGGAGGCAAAAAATCATAAAAAAGTCTGGGGAAAAAAATAGCATTTACCTTGAAAAACTGTCAACTCTAGTGCAGTATCCTGGTCTCCCATGTCTTTTAACCCAACATTGGACAACTATAAACTTGCTTTTGGCTGACTACATATGATATGAATCTTAAAGTAAGAGAGTTTAAAACAGGATTTAAGACTGGTGTTAGGAGGAGAATAAAATGTACAGCCTAAAATTATAAAAGAACGAAGTACTTTTTTGAATGAGTAATTTCTAATACTTACAATCATTCTCATCCTTACTTCAGGGTGAAAAAATATTACATGATTAAGAACATTTTCAAAAGGAGAAAGTTTTAAAATTCTGACTCTAATATCCCTTTTGTAAGCCCCCTTATAAACAAATGTAAGGTAAACATTTGATTTTGTTTTTCTTCTTTGTAGTTATTTAATAATAAAACATAATGCTTTTTTTTTTTTTTTTTTTTAAAAAAAAAAAAAGAGAAAGACCAACTGAAAAACTCAGCACTGACAATATCGTCATTGGATTATTTCCTAACATAAAAATATTTGTAGAGTATCTGTCTGAAGATTTCAATTTGCCATGCAAATGCAAGGATTGTTATATATGATACACTGTATTTTTTAGTCTCTGGTGTGCATACTGATGAGACAGTTTAAGAGTTGATATAAAATGTATTTTAATGCTATGAGCTCTGGCAGCCTACAGAATTATTTATATGATGTCATTTACGTAAGACATTTGAGTTTGACAATTCCAGATTCAGTATCACACATAAACCTTCCTTTTTGATGCAGTACTAACATCATGGCTTTGCTACACTTCTAAGAACTCCAAATGGAATAAATGTGCTTCAGCTTTGGATTTGCAAAGCAGAAGGGGTTGCTTCAGCCCCACGGTATTCCACTTCTAGTTAGTTTACTGAACAGTGTGCACATATATGGTATTGTTTTTTTAAATCTCAGTTAATAAAAGCCTGGTAGAGATCACAACCTGCACCATTTCCTGATCTTCATGAAGATTTCTTTGTTCTGATTTTTCACACACCTAATAGTTGTGAGACTCCGATGTGTGCTGGTCTGGGTTGCAGTTGTTCAGCCACTGCATCCAGATGATTTGGACAAAGTTGCAGTCCTTGCTTTTGTTGGGCCAAATTAGCAAAAAATCATGCCATCTTAATCATTTCTTTAGTGAGGATAGATTGGTGAGATGGAATTGACACATGGCAGGTGAGAAAAAGACCAACGGAAGGAGTCTAGTCCTGACTTTAAACTCTGATTATAGTCTCAAACATAGCATGCATCTGAGAATAAGAATACTTGTAAACCATTACATTTAATGCTCAGCTTAACATAGAATTGAAAATAATGTGTTAACACCAGTATATCAGGCTTGCTGCCTTGGAAAGAAAAAAAAAAAGCTACCTGCTGCTCTTGTGCTAAAAACTGTTTCATTATTGTGGACGAAGCAATTCAGTATTTCCAGCATTATTGCAGGTTAAAAACACCTCAGACATTCATCTTCTTGCAGGGCTTAACTGGTACCAGAAAACAGATACGTAATTTGTTAATTTGGACTCCAGTTCATAGAAAGCAAACATAGACATGCTAAATATAAACATATTTTTAAGTGCCATTCTGAAGTGCCTTTAATATAGCGGTAGGAATAAGGAAGAACGTTCCACCAACCTTGGCTCTAAATGACTCCATTAAATGCAAGCACATATATATTACCGATGTGTCGCTAAGACAGATTTTGTGAATTATCACAAAAGAGGAAAAGGAGATCCATAAGGGTTTGCAAAACACTGAAAATAATTCAATCCCATGAGCAACACAGATGATTCCCAAATTCAGCCCTAAACACAGAGCAGGTTCAAAATCAAACTTAAACAAGGTAATTATTAACCACATTTCTAGCTGAACTTCCTGACACAACTGGCCTCCAAGGGGTTTTTTATACAGTCTGTATTACTTTATTTTTCTTTTCTGGTGAGAGGGCACACGTACCAAACTTCATAAGACCTTTTCAGACCAAGTCCATCAGTCAAAGAACCTACAATCACTCACCAATGGAATTCAGAAATACTAAAATAATACCCCTCTTGCACAGGGCTAACCACTCTTCATAATTCTGAATAATTTGTTTTTAAGCATTATGTAAATCTTGTAATATCCATTATCTGTTTCGTTCATTTATCCCTTTAACCTGTTTATTTCTAAGGTGTGTTTTCACTGTGGAGCTAATTACCACTGGGCTCTGAGAACTTGGATTAGTTTAGCTGATGCATATACAGCCACACAGAAAAGCTAGATGACAGCACCAGTGCTGGAGCAAACAGCCTATATCCTACCTGCAAAAAGGCATGGAAGGAGTAACCAAAGTCTAGTGTACACCTGCAGCCTTATCAGGTGTCTTGGATTTAAAGATCAAAATCATTCAAGAAAGTGTTGCAGAATTTCTGTATAGACAGGAACAACAACTGCTGAAAAGCCTAAATTAATTTTGCAGAGACAACACATGGTTCATAAATAGATTAAAAGCTATATCACATGTAGTTGCATTTGTTGGGTAATAACTAGAACACAATTAAATAGAGCGCCAAAGGAATCTCTGTAACTTTATTTAAGATAGAAACTTGGAGGATTTTTTTTCCCCAGCTCTATAAGAGACATTAAGACTATTTATCATCCTGGTAGCAATGCAGTAGTTTTCTACAGGGACATACAGAATTAAACTGAGCTTGTGTTTTCTAGGTGTGACTTCTAAAAATGAATCTATTCAGATTTGTTTTCATTTCTATCAAAAATTTTCAGCCATCAAATCCATCACTGCTTTCCTGAATGAGCTAAAAGTCTAAATTCGCTCGGAGTGGGAAGTACTATTTAATTCACAGGAACCACTTGCATGTAACAGCACCAAGATCTGAAAAGAGCATAAGTACATGAACGAAGTTTCCCTAAATGCAGTCACTGTTTTTACAGCCTGAATTTCTACTAGGTTTTCTATCTTCTTCCATTTATTTTTTTTTGAAATCAGGCTCTGAATTAGCTCTTTCATTTATGTTTTCTGTTCAAAACAAAGAAATCAAATTTATGTCAAAGAGTTTTTTTGAAAACACTTCTCTGGTCTCAGGTTTAGAACATAGTGCTCAGTGTATTTACTGGAATGACCCAGATAAGACTTAATATATGCAAGGAGCTCATGCTTTCAAACACAAACTTTTGTAGAGATCTGCTACAAAAGGGTTCTAAATTAACAGAAATATTTTCTTAGCAACAGGGGTTTGGCCTAAAGAACAGACATCAATTAATCAAGTCCAATCCAGAAATGGTGACTAGAGGATTGGTGCATCAGAAACTGACCTTATGTACTATCACTGCTCTTAATCTACCTTTAATTTATTTTTCTCTTCTTTAGTTTCTCTGTTACCATTTTAAATTCAAGGCTCCATTTTTGGCATAACATATCTTAAAAATCTGAGAATTCAATTAAAACTCTTAGAACTCAAATAAATTCAAATCTGCATGTAATATCAAAAGGTTGATGCAGTAAGAGATGTCCATCTCAACACTAGTTCTGCTGCTCAGCTGCTGTGAAGGAAAGCCTTGCGCCATTTTCTAACACTACAGGGGTTGAAAGAGCAGAATTGTTTCACATTTAAGTACATAGGACATGACAACCAGTCCAAAGTAGTTAAGTTCACACTTCAAAAATTGCCTCTCAGAGCTCTTGCTACATTTCTTAACTTACCCTTACTGGTTTTCCCAGTAGTATGCAGCTTAAAGAAAAAATGTTTTCAAGTCTGAAAGGCTTTAGGCTTAATGCTTGCTTCCTCAAGCAGATGCATCTTACCACCTAAGCAGTCAATGCTTAGAGTACATTGAAGCTTCTACAAGATTTAAATGTACAGTTTTGTTAAAATACATGCCATCAATGTGACACTGAACAAAATAATATGCCATTATGTTGCATTTCTTTCTACAATAATTTAATCCTTTGATGGCCAACGAAATCCTTTGATGGCCAACGATTTTTAATCTGTCAATGGTTACACTGTAAACACGTAGAATGAAGCTGAAAGATGTCAAAAAAAAGGAATCGTTATAAACAAAGAACAAATGTGGATGTGCCTTTGGGGACAGAGACCCTGTGGTACTACTTACAGTTGGGAAGGGAGTACCGAACTAAAGACAGAAAGGTTATTAGTTAAACAAGATTATGTTTTTCAGCATCTACATCAAGATGTCTAAGTAAGTGCACCTTTAGCATAAAAATTCCTAAAACTTTAGTTATTAGCAACAAATAAAAAGGCATATGAAAAGCTGATACTTCTTTTGCATCCCACAGACATACCACTGATTTTAGAAAGTTAAGTACATACATACATTTCTTCCAAATTACTATTTTTAAGCCAAGCCTTTCCAGGACATTACATAAATCCTTGAAATCAGAGGTTTATAATGAAAACACCATCAGACTTTTAACTAAAGCACCGTGACTGGTGCAGCTACAAGGAGGAAATTTTATCTACTCTATATTCCTCTCAGAATGAAGAAAACATCTCTCAGATATCCATGTAGAAAAGGTGGTAAAAATAAATTCTGTGACAAAGATTCCAAAGGGTGGAATGAAGAATTAAAGATAAAATGAAGGGATTCCTGTAGGAAAGATCAAAGTGCTGAAGGGCTTACCTCTACCCATGCAATAGGGTGTATCACCTGTGCTTCTTGCTCTTGGATCCAACAGCACCATAATGAGCAGTTTTATTCTGAATCATCTGTGAATAAATCACAAGCAAAGATGCTTTGAAGGAGTTGTGCAGGTTAAAAGATGCTGTACAGGTTATACAAAACAGTGGAAGAAGGGACATGTGAAGGTCTGGGCCCTGGTTTTCACTACCTTCTCTCCTAAGTATCCCTGAGGGAAGGCTCAGTGAGGTCTCCTTGCTGTATGTTTCTAGAGATGCAGACGGCCAGGGAAGGTCAAGATCCTGCTCTAATGTGTAGGATACAGTCACACCCTTTGGCTGACCTAACCTCCTGAAGGACACTACACTCTCTCATCCCATGATCCACATTTCACTTGACTTCAGGTGAGCAAAGCCAACATGCTAATCAGGCAGCCGAAAAGAGCAGCCAATAGCTTCTGCAGGATCAGCAAGGTGAGTCATTCCACGGTGCAGTCAAAGCACAGAATCATAGAATGGTTTGGATTGGAAGGGACCTTAAAGACCACTCAGTTCCAGACCCCCTGCCATAGGCAGGGACATCTTTCACTAGACCAGGTTGCTCAAAGCCCTGTCCAACCTGGCCTTGAACACTTCCAGGGATGGAGCATCCACAGCTTCTCTGGACAACCTGTTCCAGTGCCTCACAACATTCATGGTGAAAGAACACCCACTATAATGTCACCTGCCCTTGCCCTGCCTTTAATCCTGCCCCATCAGCTCTGGGTGAGCTCCTCACCCATGCCCAGGCGGAGCTCCACGCATTCCAGCTGGTCACTGACAAAGAGGGCAACACCCCCTTTTCATCTCCTTGCCTGTTGTTCCTAAAGAGCCTGTATCCTTCCACCCCAACACTCCGGTTGTAGGAGCCATCCCAGCACGTCTTGTGATGCCAATAAGACTGTAGCCCTGCAGGAACGCGCACATATCGAACTCCTCTTGCTTATTCCCTGTGCTACGTGCATTTGCATAGAGGCATTTAAGTCGGGCCCCCAGTGAAGCTGACTTATTGGCTGGAGTGGCAGGAGCAGAACTTGTTTGAACTTGTGGCTACAAACACACAAGAGAGAAGGGAGGACTGGGACTGCCCCCTTAGGCAGCTGTGCTGGTTTGGGCTGGGATAGGGTTAATTTTCTTCATAGTAGCTAGTATGGGGCTATGTTTTGGATTTGTGCTGGAAACAGGGTTGATAATACAGGCATCTTTATTCTCAACCCACAAGTTTTCTCACTTTTACTCTTCTGATTCTCTCCCCTATCCTGTTCGAGGGGGGTGAGCAAGCAGCTAGGTGCTGCTTAGTTGCCAGCTGGGCTTAAACCATGACAGCAGCTTTGCTGTAGCACCTAAATGCACCAAGAAGGACTTGCAGATGTGAACTGGTGACCAACCAGGTAACATACTTACACCGTGTCCTGGTTTCAGCCAGGATGGAGCCAGT